>JABBWB010000379.1:0-37652 GCA_016628085.1 Suillus occidentalis
TCCACCTTCAGACAAGAAGGGGTTCTGGACTTGGTACAGGTTCCACGGGCTTGATATTGTGTGAGGCTGGATCAAGGGTTCGGTCTAGAGGGCTGGCACCTCTGAGACAGACGATAATCAGGCTATTGATGAGGAGTGCTCGAAGATAGAATCAGAGATAGACACTTAGGTTGTGAAGCCTAAGCAAGGATCAGGTTTCAAGATAACCAAGTAGACTTCTAGAGGGCTGGCACCTCTTAGACAGGATACAAGGGTTGAAAACCAAGTAGATTAAAGTGAGGAACTAATACGATACATGACAAGTTTATATAGGAATGGGGAAGGGTCTTTAGGGCAGACTCGTCAGGTATGTGCAAGAATGAAAGATACGAGAAAGGTAAGCAAGGAGCCTGATATGATACAAGGCAATGCAGCCACATGTCCAAGGGTCAAGGGTACAAGTCAGAAGGAGTCAGAGATAACATGGGTCAAGGGTACAAGTCATAGATAAGGTGAATTAGAGATAGACAAACCGGATCAAAGGTAAACATGTGGAAAGCCGAAGCTATACAAATACAAGGCAACACAGCCATAAGTCCAAGAAGATAGGAGAAAAAAAGATAGGAGGTGGCAACATTACTGTAACAACTTGGTTTACACCTGAAACCTGATTGACTCACTAAGGCTTCACAACCTTAGTGTCTCTCTCTTATTCTAACTTTGAGCACTCCTCATCATTAGTCTATCAGAACCCATTTGTACTTGAGAGGTGCCAGCCCTCTAAGTACTGAACCCTTGATCCAGTCTTAGAGGTATCTAGCCCTCTAGTCTGTATCATCGACCCTGCCTTCTTATTTGAAGGAGAACCCACTCGCCACAGACATCATCCGCAGACAAGGCTCTCTTTTGAGCCTGTGACGAGAGAACCATCCAAGTTCATAACATATAGTATCTGCTGGTGTGTGAGATACCAGTGAGTGCCTTTAGGAGACTATTACTGCCACCATCTCATTAGACAATGCAGATGTCAACAATGACATTGAAACTTGCCTGCAGCATTCCTTCCGAGAGCTGTGAAATTGCCACCCCTACCACCATCATTGATGGACCACTTAGAAAGGCTGGCAAGCTGAGTGGTCATATAATTCATTGTGGTGATTACAATGATCCACTTCATTGACAATCGAGATAATAAACCCCACAACCAACTTCCACTGATGCTCGAGCTGACAAATGATCTTCTACCAGAAATGGATGGGTGTACAGGTTATACAACCATATTCTCTCCATATGTCACAGTGCTGACCCCCAGCAAGCATAGCCTGCCTGTTGCTGTATCTGCGCTTGTGGATCCTTGGTCAATCTCACTAATTTTGAAGCTTCTTGGCCCAGGAATTGCAGTGATGTCAAGGCAGTACTGTTGTAGCTACAGTCTGTGATATTCCCACTGATGGGAGTCTCTGTCAATATATTTTACTTGTTAATTTATGACTTTGTCTCAAATCCCTCAAACTGCAATGTAACCCATATACAATCAATCACTTCAACACATTCCCTACTCACGCATTCATCTTTCTGCCTTATGATACACCAAATCACTACAAGTACTACTCTCCTGGATGCATTACAACAATCACTGGGCTTCATCATTGGGCCAAAGCTGCTGACCTGCACCAAATTGGTCTGGTGCATGGCTGACTAATACTCTGCTATGAGCCCCCACCCAACATTTTTTTCAGATTTAATCTCCCAAGCACTCAGCTCAGAAAATATGAATTTCCCTTCGAATATTCACCTGAACAAGAAAACTAATATTTTCAAAGATTTAATTTTGGATTCAGTTTCATTTCAAATAGCCCAGGAATGACTCAGTAAGAACCTCTTGCATGTCAGGTGACTGCCAAAAATATTTCCTCTACAAATCAACCTGTGGGAACTCGCAGGAAACTCGAAATAATATGTTGCAATTTTGGCTTCCAGCCAAAAAATATAATGAAAAATCACCAAAAATATTGCACACCAGACCCATAAATTACATAACCATTTGTCTAGGCCCTTTAGGCCCCAGCCACAGGACATCACATGACCCAGCAAAATATTACTACTATTACTTAATACTTTCATTATTTGACCCCTCAAAGCTGACTCAGAGATTACACCCCTCTATTTCATCAGACTTAAGTAATCCTCACTTAATTTCGTGGGAAGATGGTAGCACAGCCACTGATTTCATGTATATAAGGACCCACATTTTGGTTGAAAAGAGAGCAGTTTTACGCCCCCAGTTTACGTCTGTAAGGTGTGAGCCAAGTCAGATACAGTGTAAGCTGTTGAAGATTGTAGGGTGAACCTCTGTGAGATGTCAGTAAAAGTGTGAGTACGCCGTGCTCCACGACCAGCAGACCTGATTCTGTTCCACTTGTCAGCTTTGTCATTGTCATAGATATTTCTCCAAGTTTTCTTTGTTTTACCAACTTGCATATTCTGGAATCTCTGTGTTTGTCTCTTTCGTCCATCTAAGGCTCAGAGTAGCTTAGTGGGGAGACTTCAGGAGTTGATAACGGGAAGCTTGACCTTACTCATCTGAGTAGCGATACTGAGCCAGGGTTTTCATTGTCACAAGGCTTTAGCTATTGAAAGGGGACTTGGTGCTGAACACCAAGGACGTCCATTCCTGATTCTGTTTAATACTCATCATGAGTTCCTTGGCAGCAAGTTCAATATTGTGTGGAGTCCGGAGAGCAATTGATCAGTCCTGACCTTTGATCCTACCTGCTTGTGCTTTGGGAGTGACCTTTATTGCTTCACACAATTTTCTGGTGGTGCTGTTGCTGCAGGACAAGAGCTTTGGGTGATCTTCTTTGACGTCGATGTTATTATTCTGTTTATTTTCTTCATTATTGTTGTTGTTATTGTTTCTGTGCCCTGCACATCGTCAAGTTGACTGCTCACTGCTGACCTCACAGATATTCCACCTGCTGATTGTATCTTCGAGCATCGCTGAACAGCCACCCACGAGCGACCACGTTATCAGTCATTGGTATTTGTCTGAATCACTGACCATGGAGATATTTGGTTTTATAGGCGGTTATCTATAGAACATCTATCTAAGAAGACACCGCTGCATGCCATTAAAGGTCTGCTATGAATTCAGAAATGTTACATGCAAGTTTGCAGTCCTGGTTTGGGGTTCTGGACAGGCAGTTCATTCCATCTTTATGTTCTAGCAGAATAATCTTCAAATGGATATATCATATAGCAATCATTCATGTTATGACCACATTTGTGATTTTTGCAGGCAGTACAGTCAGCTTCAAACACTTTCAAGTATGTACATCAAAGCTAGGCCTTCCATCTCGCAAGTCTATATGACAAAATGCTTAGCCAGATATCTCGGAATCATGACTTCCTCTCATGGCTCAAAGTGCAATGCTATTTGAATGGTCTGCAGTCTTGTCCACCTAAGCATATAGGATCAGACCTTAATAAGCCTTGACAGGAGGAAGTCAGTCATACTCCTGAGGATCATAATTTGAGATATACTGGAGATGGCAATTGGTTAGTATATGTGTGTGTGCATCCCTATCATGATTTTGGTGTGACTCGGACTTGTCAAAGTCACAGTAAGATGAGGTTGCACAGCCACAGGCATTGTTTGGCAACAGCCTTAGGAACAAATATGGCACGTCTTCCACAGCCAATGTCAACATCATTCTTGATATTCCACAGGTGGCAGGCATGTCAATCAACAGCATAACTTACTACATACTTTGAATACATGTTGATCATTATGGTGGACACAATGGTGTCCTTCAAAGATGTCCCAGAACTGTTTGAGGTTGGCATAATTCTCACAGTGGCTGTGGACCAATGCCAGGCTTACACTGTTTCAGATTGAACTTGAACTCAGAGAAGTTTTGACAGTAAGGACTAAAAGCCTTGGTGAGTCAAGCATATTCCAACCTGACTGATTAAAACATTGACAATGCATCTTAGCAACATTCCACAAACTTGGGCCTCCAGACCTCTGTCATATTGTGAAGAGTACAGGACATACTGGACAATGCAATGTAAGTTCTAATATCTGGGATCTGCAGCGTGCATATTAACTATTGGTCAGATTGGCTCATATCATTTTGTGTCCAGAGTGGATGTGTCCTCTTCAGCATCCCTTGCTGCATACATTAATTCTCTCACATATTCCATCGAGGACAACTCTACCTGGTTTTCAAAGAGTACAGCATGGAAAGTCAGGAATGGTTGTTATTAATTTGTTCTCATTACCTTTGTACTCCACATGTGCTGAATATTTTGTTCAAGCTGCTTCAATGCATTCTCTTGTGTCAATATACATGTAGATGTGAAAATTTAGGAGGTGTCATTGCCTATATGGTAGATCTTTGTGGGGAGTGGTGTGTATTCCCTTATGGCATGTATTGAGTTGCTGCTTATGTTTTTATGCTCTAAACAAGAAGCAACTCCAGAAATATGGCAAGAAACATACCAGGACATGGAACAGCAGTCGAAAGAGCTCAGAGAGATGCATACAACCACATGGTTCTCATTGCAGCTAGAAGTCAATAGGCTAAAACATGCTTAGAGGACAAACTATCTCATATAGAGAAAGATGTTGGCGACTGAGAGGATATAGCTCGTGATCACAAAGATCTGATTCATAAACTACAGCTCAAAGTACAACAGCTCACCACACTGCTCAACACCCAACTCAAGCATGTCTCAGTCTCAGCGTAAATTCCTTTCATTAACACATGTCACAAAAACAAGCTATTTCACAGAAGAAAGGAAATTAAGCAGAAATGAAGCCCTTCACCAATTTCAGCATCTTCCACAACAACCTCTGGGTCATCACATGACTCATTGAAGCCCTATCCCAGATCCAACTTGATCTTGTCAAGGTATTGCTCTGCCTGATCAGGAGCCTAATCACACATACCACACCCCTACCCTCAAGTTCCCAGAGCTGGATGCTGCAACCCTTGTATTGGCTGCCACAAATGCACCAACTTTGAGATGTGCTGCAGCTGCTGCAGCTTCTCTCACAATTGCCAATATGGTTGCCTTAGAAAATGGCAGAAATATCATGATGCTGCTGCAGCCGCTGCCCCCCCCCCCCAGTGGATCACATCTACTGCTGTTATTGCTGGAAAAGAGAAGAAATCCAAAGGGCTGTCCAAGGCACCTTTGTATCCTTCTTCCATGCTTTGGCCTTGTGCTCAGGTCACTGCCCTAACACCATCAACAGTAGTTGAATCAATGTTGATGTTACCTTCATTGTTTCTTGATACTGAAGCACCTACCTCTTCAGTTTAGTATCTCTACCCCCAGTTTGTGAGCTGTAGCAAAGAAAGCCAAGGAACTCAAGAGGGAGGCTAAGGAAGAAGAGTTTATCGATGGACAGCATGTTGATGTGATTAATGGGGTATGGCACTGCTCCAACTGTGGCTGTCTGGAAAGTGTTGCTATCAGATGAAGAAAGGGTCCTTTAGGCAACTAATCATAATGTGGCATATGTGGTATGTTGATACCATTGGCTAATTAATGATACAGTTCTTCCTGTCACTTCATTATTCAGGCAAATTCTGGCATCATCACCACAAACCCCACCCTGTGACATATGACCATTGTCTCAATTACCATTTAGGCCTAAGGGGTGAAACAGAACAGGTTAAAATTGGGGTGAAATGAAAAGAACAAGTGCCAGATTTGCAGGTCGCTACTGACAGCTAAGATATGCCTAGTCAATAAAAATCAGACCTCTCCATCAACATCTCTACTCAATTACCTATACCAGCTTTCAAAGATGACAGAGCCATGTCACCAGTATCAACTGCCTTTAGTGATACAGAAGCTCCTCTTGTGCAACACATCACAAAAGTCAATGGTGCCAGTCACACAGAAATTGCATTGCCATCTAGAACACCTCCAACAAGTAACAAGATCACACATCCCAAGTCACCCAGGGAAACAGTAGTGCTCCAATTTCAAACAGCCCATATGTGAGCATTTTCCCTCTGAGACCAGGATCTTATTGATGCTGAATGTTAAGTGAACAGGCCACTCCACCATGGCTAACCACAGCAATTTGTTCACTTTAAGAACAATACCTTGTGATGTCTATTTTTGTCTCATTTCAAGCTTCACAAATGCACCCACATTGTTTTGATTTCAATGGAACCAAGTATTAGTGTTTCAAAAAATTGGATAGTGCTATACATAATGATGCCCAGGAATTTTAATCAGTACCTCATGATCACAAAGCAGCACCGAAAGTTAAAATTAAATTTTTGAAAGATGATTTACACACCTGTAGGTTTCTGTGAGTCTGTAGTATCTGTGATGTCTGTGCACTATACTGCTGTGCACACTGCACACTGTGAGTCCCTGTGAGTCTGTAGTGTCTGCACACTGTATGGCTGTGGGAGTTATGTAGCCCAAATAGGTAGTTTGCTGATGTGGGCTGCACATTTCCCAAACACTTCATCTTTGTCTGTATGCTCCATGATCAGATAGAAGAACTCTGCAAACATGTAGAGAACTGTTTGGGCAATCTATACAGAATCTTGTTGTATTTCAGTACTGGATATGAAGGACTGCATTGGTTGCTAGACTTCTGGATAATGCATTCAAGCATGTGAGGGTGATTCAATGGCTTTGAGTAGTGACACAACAATAAATAGGTTTGTATACATAAACATCGCCATAAATATACTTCGAAGCAGCATATGTTCAATAAATACCACAACAGATCCTCGACCAAATTTCTCCCAGCAGAATGCTCGGCAACCATTTCCCTACACAATACCGCTAGTTGATATATGTACATGCTCCTGGAAGACAATTGAATTCATGCTAGTTTCTGCGTCGGAGCCGGCAACGAGTTTTGCATGATATTCTCGAACGCTAAGTATGAGGCGTGGTCCCAGCACAAACATCTGCACGCCCAATAAAACATAAAGAGTACCATAAAGTATCATAACTCCAATAGAACTTGAATTCTAGAGAAATGATGAGCGTGAGTATGAGCAGACTTCAGCGACAGGTCAGCGCACCCAGAACGCTGGAGAGAGACTAATAAGTTCGAAGCATGAGAAACCGGCAAAGCTAGCACGTGCGGAATTTGAGCAGCTAAAGATAACCACGTTCTCAATTACAAGCTCACCTCGCAAAATAAAGCACGTGAGATTGTATCAGCACTCTGAAACAGTCCTCAATAGTCGATCCTGACGATGGGCCGAGGCGTCGCAGGTCACGGAAGTGTTTCACAGCAATCCAGACCGAAAGACACAGTGCGAGGACCTCCCAAACAGTGGTGAGCATCCAAATCATCGAAAACAGAAGCTTGGTATCCCCCTCATAGTTATAACCGCACATATCTATGCCAGAGAGTATCAGCTCCCCTGGTGTTTGTCCAATGAGCTGTGTTCCGCAAATCAGCAAGCAAAACTCACCCGATAGAACATTCTTGAGTCCTATTGCCATGAGTACCGCACAAGCGATGTTAACAGCCAAGAAAACAACGACAAGGAAGATGAGCATGGCTCTGTATCCTTGATACATGGCATATACCCGAGCAATCATGATGACTTGCAGCATCATTCAGTCGAGTCAATATCACTGAGAATTTGCAGCTCACCGCCCAGCATGGCATTTATGACCACACCTGTCCAATTTACTGCGTAGTTCAGAATATTGCCTGAAACACCCAATCAGTGATCATCTCGTACTAGAATCAAACACTCGACTCACACCTGTGTAGTCATTATGTAAGACCAAGGTCAATGGTTGAAATTTCGCTCACCCCTATGTATGTGTATTAATTGGATAGGAGGGAGATGGTTGAGGGACACTCACTGCATCTGTCAGCGAGACCAGTGGCAAAAATTCTGTGTGCTGCCGATCAGAAGAATCGAACGCAGTGTGTATAAGACATACGCAGAACTTGGGCACTGATCGTCAGAGATGAGCTATTAGCACAACACCAATCTTTGGCCTCGATACATACACCGAATAAGGTATTCCAATATAGCGTATCTAGAACATGTCGGAGTCAGCACAACAGCCGACCATGCTACAGTATAATATGAGGTACGAACAACCAAATACAGCACAGTCATGAGAGACCAGCGCTGCCTCTGTCGCAAATTCATCTTATTCTCCTGTTTTTTTATGAGACTCCGTCACTCACCCAGATCAGTTCAATCTATCACGCCATTCTCAGCAAGTTGGCTGATCTGGCAATAAGGTCAACATACCTCTTGTCCGATTGTTAATACTGGACATATCTCATAAGAATGGCAGCAGGATCAGAACAACGTCCTGCTTACCCCAGTCATATACCACCACGACGCCGGCGGCAACTGCAAAATGCAAATCGTTGTTAGATCAAGACATCACCGATTGATACGACAAACCTGTCCAATAGGTAAAAAAAACTTGCGCATCGATGTACGGCCACCAACCGGGATCATTCGAGACAAAGGTCATATTCGAGGGATGGGTGTGAGCGAGTGATGTTGGGGGTGTTAACGATATAGTCACAGTGCCAGTGCTAGATATACCACCATCGAGCGTTTGTGTCGCCAAAATCGGCATGATGGAAACGGATATTTGATCGCGCCTAGAGACCCTTGATTGTGTGAAGTCAGTATTGCGGTGCAACCTTAAGCATGAAGAGGAAGTCATCAAAGACAATCTTAAGAATAATTTGCACACCAGGATTATGCACGCGACTACTTGAACACCAGGAAAGTGTCAGTCGTTGGCGATGTCAGCAGCTTATTTTCAACGCGACTTTGTGTTGTTCTCGTTGCAGGCGTGCATAAATTGAAGAATTCTGAAATAAATCAATCTCACAAAGGTCTAAGCGTGATGTGATTGGAAAAAGTACTGATGTGTACCCTCATTGGCCTTGCTGGACAAGTCCGAGGAGTAACAGCTCCTTCGATAACTCATATGGAACAAGGACCATTCTGCAGCATAGCACCAGAGAAGTCAGACAAGAGACCGTGGCACGGTGGGCCGACGCGGAGTAAATATAACTCACTTTATCTGTCGCCTCGCGCGCTTGAATCATTGAGCTATGCCATTATATCAAACCGATGAACACAGATATAGTTTGCATAGAGCGATCCAACACAAAACCCGCTATATCAAATGCATCAATAGCAGGAAGCTCGATTTCGGTCCATAAAGGCTCCTGTCGATGGCCACCGTGTTTCGACAATATTTTGAGTTCCGTCTTGAACCGGTGAAGGTTGCAAGCTACAAGCGAGATCTATCAATGTCAAATGAACAAAGAACGCCATTGTCAAACCTTCATACTTAGCAATTTGATGGACAAGCTATCAATTCGCACCGTAGTCTGTTGGTTCCACCTTACGCACGCATAGCTATAGTCCAAGGAGCAAACCATCTCATAGCCCCACTGTTTTCACCACTCCCCAATCTTGTGGGCGCCAGCGCAGACGAGTCATGTGGCCTCCACTTCTACAGGTCTAGTTGCTAATTAAAGTACTTCGGGTCAAAAAATATCAGGTGGAGTATTCAATATCAAACAGACGCACCGTTGCTTCAGAACCCTCAATCACCATTCACAGGCTGCCAACGGTACACAGCTGAAACACACGCAGATCATCAGCATCGCATCTTCACGCAATGAAACGCATAGTAAGCATTACATTCTCCATCTTTGTGTGAACATACTGAATGATGCAATCACCGTGTCCTAAAAAACTTGCCATACGAATGTTCTCGCACCATACGTTCGCCCTTGTCATGATTCTCCGAACGCTTGAAATCCAACAATATTGACAGATGTTTCCCATGAGCGTCAACGTTGACATATCGATGTTTGAGAGTGGGAAGCTCGACTGTCATGGTCACTGTCTCGGCATCAGAGTTCCTGTGTAGGGCCATCCTATGTTGGTGCATGTCAGTGTCATCGAACGTCAAATATATGAAATTTACGATAGAAGTACCTGTAGACACCCAATCACAGTGAAGGGATTCGTATGATATGCGTACATGGGACATGAAAGATGCGGTGCATGTTCAGAGAAGGTGCTTTGATGTTGTTAGATGTGTTGTCGCGATAAACAAGACATGGCTACTATGCTTTGCAAAAAAACGGTTTGTGAACAGCCTCGAATCACAACTCGATCGACGTACCGAATATAGTCGAAGCGAGATCGCATAACAGTGTACGTGACCAGGAGACCTGGCAGGGCCAATTCCACCGTGGTTGAAGCTTGCTTGCTGAAATTGCATGTTGGTTACAAACTGTGTTCAGTAAAGGCACCAAAAGCGCTGTCGCAGGTTATGCTGATAGTGCAGAGAAAGAACAGGCCGTTTTCGAGGCTGCAGCGCTGAAGGCTTAAAATGCACACGAAACAAGACACGATGAATCACTGGTTTTAATGTTTGCAGGTGCGTACCAAACATAGCAGACATAGCGCCAACTTCCAAGAGGTGTGTGAAATTTGAATTTGCAATTTACGACATTTTGCACCTGTGACCTGTCGCAACTTCAGAGGCTGCCATTGGGCTGCCATCCACTTGAGTCCAATACGATTCAAGCGGTGTCTTCCAGGACTGTGCTTGGACTGTGCTACCTACAACTAGATCCTCACCCTTCGGTTGTTTAAACGATTTTCTCCTCAAGGTTGTTCGAACGAAAGGTGTTTGTCAAACAAACAGTTCTACATTAGCGTAACTGATCACTCTAGACTTCACAACGGTTAGGACTTCTGTTATACTAGCTGCGAATAGACTAGCATCTCAGTCATCGTACCCGTATGTCCGAGACAGACACTTCCTCGATTGATGAATCGCGTTTCCCCGCTCCTTCCAGCTCTCAATTTGGCAATCTTTCGCGACTTTGCCCGTCCGCCTCTCGCAGTCTTGCTTAGACTCGGGTTTCTTCGCCATGAGGTGTAGCTCTTGTGCATGGCAAGTTTTGAGGCCATAAATCGAAAGTTACGCAGTGAGTGCCCATCTAGTACGTATCTGGTCAAACACCACGCTCCTCGTTGAGTAGAAACAGTACTGACCATGTCATCCCAGAACGCAATTGAATTCGGTTCCAAGTGGAAGCGCATTTGGAAGTCAACATTCTCGGCGACCTGATGGAACAAGAGGTTTTGGATTCAGGTTTTGGGACACCGAGCATGCGACGGGTACCGCCAGGATTGACATAAACGCTCTTCCTGCTAGTTACTGGGTGAACACGACGCCAGGATGTACGGTTTCGACGGACGTGGAGGCCAGCCGCACGAGATCCCTCCGCTTTCACGACCGTGCTGTGCAGAGCTGTGAAACCCTCGAGGTATGCATGCATTCATGAACTGAGGGTGGGATAAAGAGCATAAATGTATGCGATCTGTACAATGTGCCATCTTCTGCCACTTACCCAGAGCTCCAGCGCGTGTCACCTCCGTACTCGGGACCGGTCGTAACCTTCAAAAGACGTGGTACTCGGTGGTTGGATCTCGTACGTCATGTCGCTGTGCTAAAACTTGGTCTTCGAAAATGCGTTAGCATCAGGGCATCGTGCAGCGTCACTAGTTGGAGTTTTTAAACAATCTGACTCACCAAGTCCCGGTTCTTGGGTGACGAGGGTCGTTGCGTGCTTATGAAGGGGTCCAAATTGTCTAGCAATGTCAAGCTACTCGTGGACGCTGAGCTCCTGGTCTCTGACGATTGCAAGGGATGTATTGGTGAGCCCAGCAAGAGACATATTTAGATTCGCTCACAAACAATCTCTCTCTCCGCAACAGGAAGGGCCCGCCACAAATCACTTCTGGTATGTGCTCAGTCAGATGATATACAGAAGCCAGAAAGATTTGCTTCCTTTCTTCATATCGGCTATCTAGATCATAAGTACTAGTATCCTGGGTGGACTTGATGCACGGTTTGAGTGGTGTGTTGGGGAGTTGCGTTGTGGGACACTACTACTACTCTAGAGCAATCGATGTATGGTCGCGCTAGCCATAAATCAACCTCTATTATATGCAACTCAAGTCAGCACCACCCCACCGACCAAGACTATTGGCGTGCATGAAGCACAAGAGCCGCTGCAAGACACGGGCAAGTAAAGGTAAGAACGTTCATCAATCATCTGCAAGTAACACTTCCTGTTCTGCTCATATTTGCAATCTTAGCGGTCAGAGTCCATTCAAAGACTTTCAGCCACTCAAACGCCTCTCAGGCACGCCCATGTAAGTTCCGCTGAGAACTCGCTGGATCTAGATAATCTGAAAGTCAACAAAATCGGGCATATCGATCTGGTTGATGATGATGATCATCATTATCATCATCTGATATGCATGTCCAAGGGACCAAGTCACGAGAGCAAGTTAACTTAGATCTAGAGGTAAACCTTGGGCAAACCAGTGACAATGATCGATCGCACTCGGAAATTACCGGTCCTGCCAGACTGTTTACTGCTACCTCCATGATCTACCTCCGCTCATGTGTCATGCACAAAATAGTCATCAGTATGAGCCTTTACGATCAGAGTTCAGGTGCGATTTCTGGACGGTATCCCACGAGTGTCGATCTATCTACCACTAGCGGTGCGATACATCACCATCATACCAGATGACATAGCCAAATGATTCAAGCGTGCGAGGCGACGAATCAAGTGAGTTATATTTGCTTGCTTCGACCTACGCTGTATCATGGTTTCTTGCCCAACTACTCTTGTGCTATGCCCCAGAATGGCCCTCGTTCCATAAGAGTAATCGGAGAAATTATTATGCCTCGGGCTCTTGCTCATTTTTGCAAGCCTGCAACGAGAACACCCCAAAATCGCGTTGGAAATAAACTGCCGACATCGCCAACGACTGACACTTTCCTGATGTTCAAGTAGTCGCATGCGTAATACTGGTTTGCAAATTAAAATTAGAATCTACTTTGATGACTTCCTATTCATGCTTGAGGTTGCACAGCAATACTGACTTCACCCGATCAAGGGTCTTGAGGCGGGATCAAATATCTGTTTCTATCATGCCGTTTTGGCGACACAGGCGCTGGACGGTGGTATATCTAGCTTGGGCACAATGACTAGATCGTAAACACCTCCAACATCCATCACTCGCTCACACCCATCCCTCGAATATGACCTTCGTCTCAAATGACCCCACTTTCTGGCCGTTAATCGATTTGGAACTCTCTTATAGCTATTGGACAGGTATGTCATATCAGTCGGTGATGTCTCGATCTAACATCGACTTGCATTTTTCAGTTGCCGCCGGCGTCGTGGTGGTATATGACTGGGGTGAGCAGGACGTTGTTCTGAACCTGCTGCCATTCTTATGATGTTTCCAGTATTAACAATTGGACAAGAGGTATGTCGACCTAATTACCGGAGCAGCCAACTTGCTAAGAATGGCGTTATAGATTGAACTGATCTGGGTGAGTGACGCAGTCTCATAAAAAAACAGAAGAATAAGATGAATTCGCGACAGAGGCAACGCTGGTCTCTCATGACTGTGCTGTATTTGGTTGTTCGTACCTCACATTATACTATAGCGTGGTTGGCGAGTTGTGCTGACTCCGAAATGTTCTAGTCACGCTATATTGGAATACCATTTGCTGTGTATGTATCGAGGCCAAAAACTGGTGTTGTACTGATAACTCATCTCTGACAATTAGTGCCACTGTTCTGGGTATGTCTCACATGCATCGTGTTCGATTCTTCTGACTTGCAGCACACAGAAACTGTACCATTGGTCCCGCTGACAGATGCAGTGAGTCTTCCGCAATTATCTCCTTCCTATGCAATTAATGCACTCATATCTAGGGGTTAGTGAGATTCTGACAATTGACCTTGGTTCAACATAATTATCACATAGGTGTGAGTCGAGTGTTTGATCTTAGTAGTACGAGGGTGAGTCACTGATTGGGTGTTTCAGGCAATATCTTTGAACCCGCTTTAGTTTGGACAAACATGGTCCAAGATGCCTTGTTGGGCGGTGAGTTACTGAGCCACAATACCTCGGTGATATTGACTCGACTGATACATGATGCAAGTCATCATGATTGCTCGCTTACATGCCATGTATCAAGGATCCAGAATCATGCTTATCTCCCTTGTTATTATCTTCCTGGGTATTAACATCGCTTGTGGAGTAAGCACGGCCCTCCCGCTCAAGTATCTCTCATCGGGTAAGTTTCACTTGCTGACTTGCAGAACGCAGCTCATTGGATGAACACCAGAGGAGCTGGTACTCTCTGACATGTACTATGTATGCTTTCATATCTATGGGGGAAATCCACTTCTGCTCTCGATATATTGGATACTCAACACTGTTTGGGAGGTCCTCGCGCTGTGTCTTTCAGTCTGGATTGCTGTGAAACACTTCCGTGACCTGCGACGCCTCGACCTATCGACAGGATCGATCATCGGGGACTGTTTCAGAGTGCTGATAAAATCTCACGTATTGTATTTTGCCAGGTGAGCTTGTAATGTGAATGTGGTTATCTTGTTTTGCTCAAATTCCGCACGTACTAGCTTTGTCGCTGTCTCTTGCCTCCAGCTGTCTTATCTCTCTCCAGTGATATTGGTGCGCTGACCTGTCGCTGGCATCGGCTGATACTCACGGCACATCATTTCTATAGGATGCTAATTCTATTGGAATTATTATACTTAATGGTGCCAACAATGTTTTAATGGTCGTGCAGATGTTTGTGTTGGGACCGCGCCTCATCCTTAGCGTTCGAGAATATAACGCAAAACTCGTTGCCGGCTCCGACGCAGAAACTAGCATGAAATCGATTGTCTTCCAGGAGCGTGTACATGTATCAACTAGCCGTACTGTGTAGGGAAATGCTTGCCAAGTGTTCTGCAGGGAGGAGGAATTTGGCCGAGGATCTGTCGTGGTATTTATTAAACATATGATGCTTCGAAGTATATTTCACGCGACGTTTATGTATACAAACCCATTTCGTGTCGTATCACCACTGGGAGTCAGTGAACCGCCCGCCCACACCTGCACTTAGTGAACTATTCGGAACGTCTAGCAACTAACGCGGTCTTTCACGCCCGGTACTGAAATACAACGAGACTCGGTATAGATTACCAAAACAGCTGATTCTACGCGTTTGCGGAGTTCCACTGTCTGTGCATGCAGATGAAGATGATGTGTTTGCGAAGCGTGCAGCCCAGATAGCTGATAATTCATTAGTCTGAGATACTTTATCGATCTGGGCCATAGTGAAAGAAAACGAATGAATCGCGCGAACTCGTAGCTCGCCTTCATCACGAATGAGCATGACACAGAGATGAGGTATGCTGGGCGATGAGCAGAGGGTGATGGGAATGGTACCTTCAAATCAGATGGCCTCAGGAATGCGTATGAAATTGTTGATGAAGCATCGGCCACGATATTCGAAAGCATCAGTCATACCTACATTTTCAGAGTGTAACGTTGGGCGCATGCTAATGGTAAGCATGGCTGCCAGAGCAAAGCACAGAATGAGATACGTACATATGTATTCATCATCGACACCGACCCTAGGCCAATCGATCGAAAGACAATGCATCGCTTCACGTGATTACCTGCTAGGCCAGGTACGTGAGTCCGTGACATATTTTGAAATTGTCTGTAGAAGGGGGAGCGAGGGCGATTGCACGCGGCCAGATGAACATACATACATCAGTCGGAGTTACGCTATCGTAGGGTTGGGTGCATTATCCGTTGGCATCGATCATAGTTGTTCTTAATACAAGCAGATGATCCGTGTACGATAGAAGGTGGAAACGAGGAAGATGGGGAGATACTTTGCAGGGACATAAGTGATGAGTCTCCCACGTGGGCAAACCATAAGAAGGCGTGACCGGCGATATATCGAACGCAGGATCATGAGGATCAAGTTCCAGTGAGCGGCTATGATTACGAATCGAGGTATCGATGGGGACGCGCGGTGTATGGATAACGGGAAGGCTGGATACGAAGCTTGGGTGCTCGATTATGGATACCCGCGTGCGCGTGATGGACCAAGTGCTTCCAACCCCGCACTAATGGAAGCATACAATGGATCAGAAGAATTGAATGGTGCAGAGATTGACAGATAAGGCTTCGGCTAGACAAATTGGAAGTTTTTGCGATGTCAATGATGATACCCATTGTGGAATGATTATCAATATTATATTAGTACGAGTGCAAGACGACGACACGAACGATGGGCGGAACCATGACTCGAAACTATGTCGAGGATCTCGTCTACGTTTCATTATCTAGGTCGAGCGAGTTCTCAGCGACGACAGAGTTTGGTTTAAAACTCACATGTACGAAGGGCTGTAAGAGAAACCCGCTCGAGCCAAAATGTACACGAGCTCAAGGCCATCTTAGTGACCTAGTGTCGCACTTCGAGCTATCATGGGTTTTTACTGCTCGATTAGGTATGTCAAAGATGTGTCGTCGTGTTGTCGTTGTGCAAAGAAGTTATCCTGACGCTAATCATGTACAGTCATGCTCTTCATTCCACCCTCAGTTCAGGAATGAGGCATACCTAGAGGATCTCACGCGCAGCTGGCCTCCACGTCCGTCGCGAGCCGATCGAAACCGCACACCCTGTCGTTCGTGTCCACCTGGCTGGAAGAGCGATTATGTCAACCCTGGCTTGACCCGTCGCATACTTGATGTCACAAAACCTGAATCCAACATCATTCTCGATTTCTTGTTCCATCAGATCGCCGAGAATGTTGACTTCCAACCTCCACTGGGAGCCGAACTCAATTGCGTTCTGGGATGATAGGGCGAGTACTGCTTCTACTCAACGGAGAGCATAGACTTTGACTAGATACGGATTGTCACTCACAACGCAATCTTCGATTTCTGGCCTCAAACTCGATATGCACTCAAAGCTACGCCTCATGGCGAGACCTTGACACAAATCTTGGGTTTTCGATTGGGCAATCTTGCCAGCTGATCATTCGAGTCATGAATTGCATGGACGACGTGTCGACGACACATATGCCAGTCGGACATCAATTGCACTCGGAAATTACCAGTCCTGGACCACCTGGCAGTTTGCTTTGCCAGCTTTGGTATCGATAGCAAGGCGTGAAATTTGCTCCACTTCAACCCACCCTGTACCACGGTCTCTTGGCTGTGCTATGCCGCAGAATGGCCCTTGTTCCATAAGAGTAACCGGAGAAAAAATTATGCCTCGGGCTTGTCCAGCATGCTTAACGAGAGTGCACATAATTGTTTCGGTCGCGTCTCGCTTGGATCTACCTTACATCGATGACTACATGATTTGATACAGGACCGCTCGATTTTGCAAGCTTGCAACAAGAACATGCAAAAAATCGCGTTGGAAAATGAAGTTCCGACATCATCAACGACGGAAACTTTCCTGGTGTTCAAGTAATCGCGTGCGTAATACTGGTTTGCAAATTCAGATTCAGATCTACTCCAATTGCTTCCCTCGTTACTCGATGAGTCGCACCGCAACATCCACATCACCAGATCAAGGGTCTTGAAGTGGGACTAACTAAATATCCATCTCCATCATCATGACGCGGATGTTGCGACACAAGCGCTGAACGGTGGTATATCTAGCGCAGACACTATCGTTTTGAATCCCCAACACCCCCTACTCGCTCACATCCATCCCTCGAATATGACTGTGGTCGCAAATGATTCCAGTTGGTGGCCGTTTATCAACTCGGATATCTTTTTCAGCTACTGGATAGGTTTGTCGTACCAGTCGGTGACGATTTGACCTTACATTGAACTTGCATTTTGTAGTTGCCGCTGGCGTCGTGGTGGTATATGATTGGAGTGAGTAGGAAGTGGTTCTGCATTTACTGCCATTCTTATGATATCTCCAGCACTCACAATTGGACAAGAGGTATGTTGACCTTATTGCCGGAGCAGCCAACTCACTAATAATGGTTAGATTGAACTGATCTGGGTGAGTGCGAGGGTCTCTTATCAGAAGAAAAATAACAGAATACAATGTCTGCGGCAGAGGCAACGCTGGTCTCTCATGACTATGCTGTATCTCGTCGTTCGTACCTCGTGTTACACTATAGCGTGGTTGGCGAGTTGTGCTGACTCCAAAATGTTATAGATACGCTACATTGGAATACCTTATTCTGTGTATGTATCGAGGCCAAGATTTGTTATCGTGCTAATCACTCATCTCTGATGATTAGTGCCAACACTCTGCGTATGTATCATATGCACTGTGTTCGATTATTCTGACCGGCGGCGCACAGAATATATGACAGCAGTCCCACTGACAGATGGAGTGAGTATTCCGCAATTATCTCATCCCTATCCAATGAACACACTCATATGTAGGGGTGAGTGAGATCTTGACCACCGAACTTGACTGAATATAATGACTACACAGGTGTGAGTCGAGTGTTTGATCCTTGTACGAGAGTGATCACTGATTGGGTGTTTAGGCAATATATTACAATACGCTTTAAATTGGACAAATGTGGTCCAAGCTGCCTTGTTGGGCGGTGAGTTACCGAGCTGCAATCCCTTGGTGATACCGACCCGACTGAAACATGATGCAAGTTATCGTGATTGCTCGGTTACATGCCATGTATCAAAGATCCAGAATCATGCTTATTTTCCTTGTTATCATCTTCGTGGTGATCAATATCGCCTGTGGAGTGCTCGCGACAATAGGACTCAAGTATGTTGTAGCTGGTAGGTTTTACTTGCTGAGTTGCATAACATAGCTCATCGGACAAACACCAGAGGAGATGATACTCTCTGGCATGTATATGTGCGGTTTTGAGGATGGGTCGCAGGTTCAGCTTCTGTTTTCAATGATTTGGACGCTCAACACTGTCTGGGAGATCCTCGCGCTGTGTCTTTCAGTCTGGATTGCTGTGAAACACTTTCGTGACCTGCGACGCCTTGGCCCATCCACAGGATCAACTATCGGGGACTGTTTCAGAGTGCTGATACAATCACACGTGCTGTATTTTGCGAGGTGAGCTTGTAATCGAGAAAGTGGTTATGTTCTTTTGCTCAAATTCCGCGCGTACTAGCTTTGCCGGCGTCTCTTGCCTCCAGCTTGTTATTCTTTCTCCGGAGCTCGCGGTGCGCTGACCTGTTGCTAATATCTACTTATACCCACAACTCATCATTTCTGTAGAATTCAGATCCTGTTGGAGCTCTGATACTTAATGGTGTTCTTCAGGTTTTATTGGTCGCACAGATGTTTGTGTTGGGACCACGCCTCATCCTTAGCATTCGAGAATATCACGCAAAACTCGTCGCCGACTCCGACACAGACACTAACATGAATTCGATTGTCTTCCAGGCGCACGTACATATATCAACTAGCAGTACTGTGTAGCGAAATGCTTGCTAGGCGTTCTGCAAGGAGGAGGAATCTGGCCGAGAATCCGTCGTGATATATATTATATTTAAGGCGACGTCTATGTACACAAACCCATTTCTTAATGTACTACTACTTTAGTCAGTGAACCGCCCGCCCATACATGCACTGAGTGGATCATCCAGAACGTCTAGCACGAAGTCCATCATGTTTGGTACTGAAATACAACGGGATTCAGCATAGATTGCCCAAACAGCTGATTCTACGCATATGAGAAGTTCTGCTGTCTGAGTACACAGATGAAGAAATCGCGCGGATTCGTGGCTTGACTGTATCCCTGTCACGATTGAGCAAGACAGGGAGATGAGATTGCAGTTCCGAAAATCACCCAGATGAAATCTTATAGTTCTTCCTTGTTAGTCTTCGAACATTGTAAACGAAAATGATACACACCTATACCTATGATAGTCATGGGCTCTCAGAGTCCTCGCCGTTAATTGCACTAGTGAAACTTAGGCAGCACTTTGCCAGACGAAATAATTGTTTTCCGTCCCGATCGATGGCAAGCGATAGTGCAGTTGAGATACCATCCCGTGCTTTGGCATCCAGAAAATTAGCGAGGTCACGCAGGGCTTTTGTGCGGTTGCCGATATGTCCTGAAGTTTCTGTGTCCACTGTGTCTGCGTGATCCTCAAACCCCTGTAAGGCGCGTTCGTAGTCGAGCGTACACCGGATCAGATGGAACAACGTTCTTCCATCCCGTTCAACAGCTTCCTTGATGCGTTTATCCGTTTCACTCTCGCCGAGGCCATCAAGCCAGTCAGCAAATTTGGAGCAGAGTGATGCGATTTCTGTGTCTGGGCTTGAGTTTGAGAAGTATAACGATCCTTCGGAAGAAGCATGTTCGTCGCCCTTAAAGATTTCCCCATACTGGATATTTTCTCCAGGTCAGTGTAGCACTTGTATATATACAGAGACTTGGAAAAACTTACTTGTTTCCTTGGAGGCTTACGTCCAGTGGATTTGCGAGCGATATTCTTCCGATGGCGTTTTACTCCGCCAGGAATGGAGATCGGAGTTGGATGAGAGTCTAATGCATGGTGATGTTAGATGACGTATGAATGCGTGGCAGACGTGACAAGCTAGTTACCATTCATTATAGATGCTGCTCGTCGTCAGCACAAAGTACCAACCAGGTACTCGTGGTGCACGTCTGGGACTCCGAGCGCACGTGGGACTTCGGAAGAGAGTTACTGTTATGTAACAACTGGTTACTGTAGGCGTGTCACAATCACCTCCGAGTCAGGCAAACACCAAGTCATGCACCCCATGGTCATGTTTTGCATACCGTGAACTCGAACGGCATTCACCTCTCCCCATATCTCTTCGGAATCAGGTATAAAACCTCCAATATTAAGATCAGTTCGGTTTCGAGGCTAGAGATCTTGATTCTCTAGAACGTTCTACCAGTATCAGGCTGTTACGCCGCAAGCACACTTTTGACGCTGCTTGTGCGGTCTTCCGTTCTTGCCAACCATCCTAATCAGGTTCCGAGAACACCATTGGCAGGCCGGATGAAGTTTTTGGAGACTCAGTAATCAATGGCCGAGGGTGTGTGTCAGTTGGTTACCGCAGGTATTGTCCATGTCATCAGATATCGCCTTACTTCTGACCTAAAGGAAATTTCTAGACTTATCTCGGACCACCGGACGCCACCACTTACTGGACATAGTACGGTGAGCTGTTTATCACATCCACTTGACATGCTGCGTGAATGCAGGAGGTCTTTAGAGTCCGGATTTGTCGACTGTCTTGCTCAAGAATTGGAGGCCCAGTTCACGTTGTGCTGCAGCATATACTAACGATTTGTCGTCCGTCAAGTTTTCAAATCCAAAGATCAGTCGACAGATCTTTCCTTTCTTGTGATAAACCAAATACCTATACACAAGCGGTCCTGCGTTCAAATAAGGAACTCGACACCTTCTCGAATGTTACAGAATGACGTTCAGCATTCAATTGTCAAACGCCAGGTAACTTCGAGAAAAACCTTGCACCATCGTCGCTCATTCACAATGCGCATATAATCCCTGGTCAGTGTCGCTTGGACTCCAACAATTACATTCGCTAACCAGCAAATCGCATTCTCTAAACATCTATCACGTCTCCACTTGATCATGTCTCTTGTGCACACATTCTATAGTCCCTCCGCCGAGTTCGACAAGCTATTTGACGATGCTTTCAATGCTCGTTTGCGTCCATCCCCTAACACTGAGTACAATACTACCTTGAGTCATCGCCGAGATCGGGCGTTTCCCAGGTAAGCCTGATTGTTTTCATAACCTCAATCCTCGATGATACTGACTCGCGCGAACACAGGATGGACCTACACGAGAACGCCGAGACCAAGACCGTGACCGCGACATTCGAGCTTCCTGGTCTCAAACAACAAGATGTCAACGTCGAGGTCCACGGAAACCGCCTGTCTATATCTGGGGAGTCAAAGCGTTCTGAGAACTTTGATAAGGGCGGCTATGTGGTGCAGGAGCGCTCATATGGAAAATTCTCCAGGACCCTCCAGATTCCTCAAGGAATCAGGGTGAGTGTGCTGACTGCCTGAATTCTGTGTCGTGATTCGGTGCTCATGATTTAATTACCAGGCTGAGGATATCCGCGCGACGATGGAGAACGGAGTGCTCACTGTGAGCTTCCCGAAGGCTGGACCGGACCAGCAACCTCAGCGTGTTACGATCGCGTGAAGTCGCCGTGGAATCTCTCAAATCTGTATCATTAGCACGTTGTGAAGGGTGGTTAGATAGTAGGGGCATATGTACGATAGTTGATACACCACCTCCATCCTCAGGGTGAACCATTATAGCCTTGGACACTGCGCCGCATATAATAATGTTTTAACTACGAAGTATAGTTTTGGACTTACTCAACAGCGCAAGAAAGCCCAAGAATAACAATTTCATGTCATGATCGATCGATCGAGATAGGTTAATCACCTCGGATCGATCAAGATTTACATTAATATTCTAGTTGGACTCGATCTTTGCACTCGAAGCTGAATCCAACCAGAATAATCACCCAGTTTTCAAATCTCAACGCACCCTATGCCTCAGCACCGGTAAAATGTTGGTGGATCATTGGGGCTGCCATCGGTGGGCGGTGCACTTTGATTTGAGATGTGAGCTCAAGTCCTGGCAGATGATATGCAGCTGGTGATAGCGTAATTTTAATTCTGATGCCGGAGGCCGACGGTCTGATGGGTACAGAAGGGGACACTGCCGAACCATCCATCGAACAAAAGAATAAAGTTTTGATACCTGGTAGCCTCCTGTCCACCGTCACTGACGGTTCAAGGCGCAATAGAGCGTACAGCAAGAGAAACCATCTACAGGTAGGTGTAATAGCTTGCAAATTGACAAACTGCTACCAATTTGTTATCCAGAACGGGGTTTCGTACTTGAAGTAATAAATATTACCACCAGGGCAAATTTAAATAACAGAAACTCATAAGCGCGTCAAACCATAAGAAACATAGATAAGAGAATCTCTAACAGAAGTTCATGGCATGCTACGGGATCCCATGTTAAAAGACTCCCGATTTAATGCTGCAATGCCGCCTTGTGCTTGTTGAGAGTATCCTTGCGCGAAAATTTAGCTCCACACGCAGTGCACGTGTGTACAATCCCCAAGTGAGTTTCCTCAACATGCCTCGTGAGATTCTCTTTGTTGAGCTCCTTGTTGCAAGATCTCCATCGGCACAACATACGATCTTTGTCTGCCCCGTGAATTCCATGAACCTGACGCAAATGAGCGCTAAGATGGCAGCCGATAATCAAATCGTCGCAATGCAACCCATCTGGACCAACCCACAGGCACAGGAATGTCTCCTCAGGAGAATGAGTCCTCTGCAAGCGCCGGTTCAGTCGCAACGATGTCATGTAAGTAGATTGAAAACTCACATTTGATGATGCAGTCCGAGAGGACCCAGATCCCCCGTTGCCCGAGCAGTATATAAAACTCATCGAGACGATAGTGGAGTGGGTTTTTGGTTTTACTTGCAGATTAGAATATCTGAGGGTGTACTGAATAATTACGACGCCCGCCTGCATTATATAGATCTGAACGAACTTGCCAGGAGTGCTATCATTCCAGCTGTCCGAGTGCCAGTTGGTGGTGTTTCCAGCCTCGTAGGCTGGCGAGGTGCCAGCGCCTGGATGGTGACATTTTCGTTGGTTAATAAACAAGAACATGGCCATCGAATGAGCCGGTTGCTAGTTGCCAGCTACCAGCCTTGGCCTTCAGCGGAGCGTGTCGTCCATGAGTATCAAAATTCCCTGCCGAATACACGTGCAGAGTAGCAAAAGGCCAGAGGGCCATCGAATTGAGTCTGTTGCCGGAAGTATGGCTCGACCGGTTGCAAGTCAAAGAGGACTCGGAAGATGGCCAAACGTGCCAGTATTGTCGGAATTAAATACGTAGATTCCATGACGATTACCCAGCGGCCAAGGGCCAGCTGCGGAACAACAACACACTCGATCGATGAAAGCCAAAGGAAAGCAGGTGAGGTCCAAGAGTCAAAATGACAGGTCCTGTGACGCGTGGAAAAATCAACGTCTAACGCTAATAACAGCTCCCGCACAATGTAGACTTGTTTCAATATCGCTGCCACTTGCCCATAAGAAAAACATCAACGAGATTCTGAAAAGTCTAGAACGTTCAGCTCGGATGTTATCGCAAAGAAAGACAAACCAGCACAGTTACGACTCACAATGGACTCCACACTAGGCACTACTACTACGATATCATGCACGTCAGCGAGACGTTCTCTATGACGAAGGCAGCACGTCACCGTCTAGTCTCGTAGTCGATGATGGCAGTAATAAAAACCTGATTTGCGGGTATGTATTGCTGATCAATGGCTCCCCAGCCATTCTCGTTTCAGAACAGACTTGATCCCTCAAGCTAATGCAAACCTTCGCCTTGCATAGATAGTTGGGTCTGAGTTGGTCAGAAAAGTAACTCGTCTTCTCTACGATGTCAGGATGGGAAACTACCTCTTCGCCGTACGTCCAACAATCCATTCACCTTCGAAATTGCCATTCATTTTCTTATAGACTTTGGATAAAGCGATCGATCACGTTCATCGGCAGCAGACTCCAGAGGTTGCAAATAAGAGCATTGTCATGCAGTCGTGTTAATGAAGCTAGAACCACGAGGCATAATCGATAATCACCAAGGACTTCGGCATTAATGATAAGAAGATCATTGTAAGTTATTCTTAGCATCGAGACCCATCAAGAAGCTCAATGATTGAAGATTAGAAATGTCGACGACTCAACGAGTACTACTCGTGGTCCCAAAATTAACATGCCAAAGGGTCGATGGTCTCCCGGAAGATTACTATTACTGGTGAAGGGGTGATCCTCTGGCCGATATTGCAACTCCCGTCCACTTTGTCTAGAGACTCACTCTCGAGTCTCGCCTGCCATGTTGTTAACGGAGTTAGAATCCATCCGTATTTGCGACGCGTCCAAGTCTGGCTCGTTCACAACCGCCCATATCAATGATGACAATCTCCGGCCTTTCCGCCAACCACGTCGAGTTCTTGTAGATAATGAAGGACGTACGACCTGCCTCATTCGGTAAATGGGCGTCAGCTGTTGTATCGAAGGATCAACTTATTGTAAAAACAACACAACCCATGCATTCGACAATTACTAAACGTCTTGAACAGGTCAAAACATGCTCAATCCATACGCACGAAGTCATATGCTTTGCGCGTTGTACTCCATCTCCCTATGGAGGCTTGGAGCGGTCTGATCATGTATGAACGTCGAGGATTTCAATACCGGGCACTGTCATTTTCCCATGGTTATACGTGCACGGGGGGCGTGGTGACGTAGTACGTTGCCTACACAACTAATCATATGCGATGATCTCGTGCCCATAACAGTAAAACCAATACATTGTTTGGATCAAGATCGTCTTCAGCAAAATCACCTTAATCCACACCTGACAACCCTGGACCCCGTTCGGTCACGTACATCACTCTATCCCGACCGTCTATGCGGTGCGTCGTGAATTATCACTCCGAGATCGTCTTGCCTCCTGACTCAAAGATGGCTCAACTTTACTCACAAATTGGCTTTCAGCCAGACTGGCTGGAACGGTCCGAAGGGCCCAGGTTAGTAGGCACTGGGAGGAGTAGTGCGAGAGAAGGAGAAACAACGCTTAATGAACTCCGACGGCGATCAGTGGATGAATGGAATGGATGGGTGAAAGCTGCCGCGAGCTGTGAATGCTATGCGGTCTTATCTCATGCATTACAGGTTTCGGATGGGGGATAATAAAAACAATGGCGCCATTAGATGGTTTGCTCACCGGACTTTGGCGATGCGCGTGCGAGGTGGAATCATTTTACGGTGCGACTTAAGTAGCCTGCCCATTAAATTGCTGAGCATGATGAAGGTTTGATAGATTAAATGCACATGGGAGAGATAAGATTGCGACTAAACAAAATGGAATCTTTTGCATCGTCGAAGATGATCATCGACGATTCATCGTATCAGACGCACATCCAAGTTAGTCACAAAACGAGATGGGCGACGACACAATAGCCTCAGACACAAACAAAAAATTGTCGATCGCACTCGAAAATTACTGGTGCTCGACTGTACCAACGTTTACCACCTACCTCCACTTATGCTTCATGCACACAATAACCATCAACATGAGCCTTTACGATCAGAAATCAGGCTGCCGGCGTGTTACAGGTATCGTATTTCACATGTGCGATTTCTGGGTGGTGTCTCATCAGTATTCAACAGATGTCATTCATGAATCAGAATGTATCTACTAGTAGCAGTGCGATGCATTTTGGATATAGTGCGTTTTCTATCGGAATCACTCAATACTAACCTATATACTTGTTCACCGCCCCGACATAACTCCACTGCCCACTTATTCAAGCACATGATGCGCCGGATATAGGGAGTTCATTTACTCTGCTTCGACCCGCTCTGTGTTGCGATTTCTTGTCAGACCTATGTAGTGCTGTGCCGCAAGATGGCCCTTGTCTCACAAGAGTAATCGAAGGACCTGTTACGTCTCCGGCCTTGGACAACAAGGCCGAAGTGGGTACACATAGTTGTTTCAATCACATCTCGCTCAAACCTTTGTTAGATTGATTTCTTTCAGAACTTTTCGGTTTATGCAAGAACACCTCGGAAATCGCATTAGAAATAGCTGCCGAAATCCACGATTCAACTTTCCTGGTCTTCAAATTGTCCCATGCGCACGTAATTCTGGTCTGTAAATTAAAATTCAAATGACCTTTGATGACTTCCTCTTTATGGTCGCACCGCAATGCTCACTTCGCCCAATCAAGGGTCTTGAGGCGGGATCAAATATCCGTTTCCACCATGCCGATTTTGGCGACACAAGCGCTGGACGGTGGTATATCTAGCACGGACAGAATGACTAGATCTTCAACACCCCCAACATCACTCGCTCACACCCATCCCTCGAATATGACCTTCGTCTCAAATGATCCTAGTTGGTGGCCGATGATTGATTTCCAACTAATTTATAGCTATTGGATAGGTTTGTCGTATCAACTAGTGATGTCTTGATCTTACAACGACTTCTATTTTGCAGTTGCCGCCGGCGTCGTGGTTGTATATGACTGGGGTGAGCAGGACGTTGTTCCGAACCTGCTGCTATTCTTATGATATCTCTAGTATTAACAATCGGACAAGAGGTAGGTCGACCTTATTGTCGGAGCAGCCAACCCGCTAAGAATCGCGTTATAGATTGAACTCATCTGGGTGAGTGACAGAGCCTCCTCATAACAACAGGAGAATACAATGAATTCGCGACAGAGGCAACGTTGGTCTCTCATGACTGTGCTGTATTTGGTTGTTCGTACCTCGTGTCATGCTATAGCATAGTTGGCTGACTCCAAAATGTTCTAGATACGCTATAGTGGAGTACCTTATTCTGTGTATGTCTCGAGGCCAAAAATTAGTGTTGTGCTAATAGCTCATCTCTGGCGATCAGTGTCACTGTTCTGGGTATGTCTCATATGCACCATGTTCGATTATTCTGACCGGCAGCACACAGAAATTGTGCCACTGGTCTCGCTGACAGATGCAGTAAGTATTCCGCTACCATCTCCCTCCTATCCAATTAATACACATACGTAGGGGTGAGTGA
Organism: Suillus occidentalis; assembly: GCA_016628085.1. Lineage (NCBI taxonomy): Eukaryota > Fungi > Basidiomycota > Agaricomycetes > Boletales > Suillaceae > Suillus > Suillus occidentalis. The sequence continues at coordinate 27,538 of JABBWB010000379.1, forward strand.
AATTTCGGCCATTGATCTTGTTTCAACACAATGACTACACAGGTGTGAGTCGAGTGTCTGATTCTAGTACCAGGTGATCACTGATTGGAGTGTTTCAGGCAATATTTCATACTACGCAGCAAATGTGACAAATATCATCATGACTGCCATGCTGGGCGGTGAGCTGCAAATTCTCAGTGATATTGACTCAACTGAGATATGCGGCAAGTCATCATGATTGCTCGGTTACATGCCATGTATCAAAGATCCAGATCCATGCTCATCTTCCTTGTTATTATCTTCCTGGCTGTTATCATCGCCTGTGTGGTACTCGCGGCGATAGGACTCAAGTATGCTGTAGCAGGTACGTTTTGCTTGCTGACTTGCAGAACACGGCTCATTCAAGTTGGACAAACACCAGAGGAGGTGATGCTCTCTGGCATCCACATGTGCTATTATTTCTATGAGGCGGATATCCAGCTTATGGCCTCAATGATTTGGATACTCAACACTGTTTGGGAGGTCCTCGCACTGTGTCTTTCGGTCTGGGTTGCTGTGAAACACTTCCGTGAGCTGCGACGCCTCGGTCCATCGACAGGATCGACCGTCGGGGACTGTTTCAGAGTGCTGATCAAATCTCACGTGCTTTATTTTGCAAGGTGAGCTTGTAATGTGAATGTGGTTATCTTTTCCTGCTCAAATTCCACACGTGCTAGCTTTGCCGGTGTCTCTTGCTTACAGCTTATGTGTCTCTCTCCAGCGTTCTGGGTGCGCTGACCTGTCGCTGACGTCTGCTCATACTCACGGCTCATTTTTTCTCTAGAATTCAAATTCTATTGGAATTATGATACTTAACGGTACTATTTATGTTTTAACGGTCGTGCAGATGTTTGCGTTGGGACCACGCCTGATCCTTAGCGTTCGAGAATATCACGCAAAACTCGTTGCCGGCTCCGACGCAGACACTAGCATGAATTCGATTGTCTTCCAGGAGCATGTACATATATCCACTAGCGGTACTGTGTAGGGAAGTGGCTGCCGAGCATTTTGCAGGGAGGAGAGATGTGGTCGAGAATCCGTCGTGGTATTTATTAAATATATGCTGCTTCGAAGTATATTTAAGGCGACGTTTATGTATATAAACCCATTTCTTGTTGTATTACTAGTATACTGGAAGTCAGTAAACCACCCACCCACACTTGAACTGCATTATCTGAACGTCTAGCAACCAATTCAGTCCTTCAAATTATACGCGTTTGCAGAGTTCTGCTGTCTGAGCATACAAATAAAGATGAAGTGTTCGCGAAGCGTGCAGCCCAGATGGCTGATAGTTTATTAGTATGAGATAATTTATTGGTCTGGGCCACAGTGAGAGAAAACAAATGAATCGCGCGGACTCGTGGCTCGCCTTCATCACGAATGAGCATGACAGGGAGATAAGTTATGCTGGGCGATGTCGGAGCCTGGCAGCAGCCTGAGAGGGTGAGAATGAGAACTTCAGATGAGGAGGCCTCAGTGACATCTGTCAAACCATTGATGAAGCAATATTCTGAAGTATCGTTTATATCTACATCTTAAGATCTGTTGGAACCCATCGTGCTACTGGTAAGCATGGCTGTCCATCAGTGAATTCATGAGTCCTTGATTTGGTAGCCGTGGGAAGTATAAGATGATATCATTATGCTACGGCTGAATATACCTATGTATACGGCAATAAATATTAGTTGTCGGTACATAGCCATGAATCTCTAAAAAATCATTTTACCATGAGGAGTTCGCGACAAGATCACGACATTGCGCCGTCGCAGCAATCATTGAGCAATAACATTGTTAAGCCATATTTGTTGACTCATACCATATCCCTTCATTTATGTTTTAAACTACCAAGTGATATAAGACTTTATCGCGGAAAGAACCGTTAGCACTTGTAACCTAATTTATATTCTTATGAGAGTTGTAACCTAATTTTTATTCTTATGAGTGTCTCAACCAGCGAGGTATGATAGTGTAATTAGGTACCGTTTGTTGAGCAACATCATATTACCTCATTTATGTTTGACTTACAAAACTATATAAGATCGGTTCAAATATTGCATGAATTACAATGCCATCCAAGATCATGCACGTGACCATCACCTTAGCCTCAAATTGAATTTTACCTTAGAATTTTCGAAAAACCTCAAAATCATGTGACCAGCACAGATTAGCCAGCATAAGGATTTTCCAAGAAAATCCGATGAATAGACGAACTAGCTAAGGACAAACGGAGGAGACAATAGATAGACATAAAAACAATCCCAGTATTTGATGTTTCGGAGTTGTGAACAATATCCGCCTTGCGAACGCTATACTACCATGACCTGCTGGTGCTGCAGAGACGGGGAAGCCATTTTCATGGTCTGCGGGGGCGGCAGACGAGGTGGGGACTGATGAGAAGGTAGCAGGATAGACGATGGCAGTGGTGATGGGCTATTGTGCTGCATATGGGGCGACATGACATACTGGTTTGGTAACAGCTGACCGACTTGCGGAGGAACATTAATGTTCCCAGTACGATTTGCAGTCCGCATACCATTGGCAGACGGTGTGCGCATAGGTAAATTGCCTGGTGCAACATGAGGGCTCGGCATCCCTTCATGAAGCTGTACGGGCTGCTGATGAGGTGACGCTATGCCTGGCCACTGCCGTCCCTGAGGAAGTTTGATGTTGAGATTGGTGCCACCCGCCAGCTGCACATTGAAATATGTGCCATTTTGCACGAGGTGCCCTGGATACGGAACTCGCACTGGGTGTCCCTCCGCATTCTGTGCAAGCGCCATCTTGAAGGATTGCATTTGCTGCAAAGTGAGACCATTTGGCTGACGCATGACCGCACCATTAGGCAAAGAATAACCATTCATGGGAATGTGGTAACCACTGAGTGGGACAGATACTGGTACATGTTGGGATTCGGCCTTGGGTCGTGTTGGTGAGCAGGACTGATTGGACTGAGAAGGATCAGCAGGAGGAGACATCTGCACGTCTGTGGACTGATGTGCTGTGCCATTAATTGTTGTAGTATTATTGGTAGCAATGCCATTTGGTGCAGCGATCAGCCTGACTGAATTGCCATCTGATGTAGGAGTGCCAGCATGGTCTCCATTGACCGTGTTCGTAGAAGCGGTGCAAGGGGGTGAAGACTGCTGCATTACCATAGGCAAACTAGGGGATGCAATGTTCCCAACAACCGGAGGATGCATGGCACCATTTGATGAGATGCGCATTTGCGGAATGGTAGATGGCGGTTGCATCGCTTTGACATGTGCCTGCATGGATATCGGTACACCATTCAGCATCGGAATGCCTGCGGGGGCTGCACAAGTAGCCGAAAGTGGCATACCTCCAGGATATACCCGCTGGATGCCATACTGATCGCAACGAACGCTGTACTGGGGTTGCACCCCAAGGTGGTATGGGGAGACAGAGTGTTGGCGGCTGTCCATGGTCACGACAATGGTGTTGTCTGTCGTGAGGGCCTGATGGTCTTGATCTGACAATAATGTCATCATTTGACGGACACAGACGAGCTGACATCTCCTCATCATCCTCGGGATGATCGCATCCATGCGCCGTGCAAAGACTTGCCGTCGTCACATGAACATGGAATCATCGCCATGAATCCCGTAACACTGAATGAAGGCGTCACGACGATTGATCGCAGCATTGCCTAGGCGGGTTATACAGTAGCAGACATAGCGCACGCACTCTGCCTCCTCGTCTGCTACATTTGGTGATGGTGCTGACAGGCGCGAGGAGGAAAAATTTGCCTTCCAGTGACGTCGCAGAAATGGAAATGGAAATGTTGGGCGTTGACTCGGATAAGCATTCTAAAGCAAACAGGTAGTACTAGTAAGCGCTTGAATTTGGAATGTACTGCTTGTAGTCTTACCTCCAACACATCCTCATACCTGTGGTCACCTTCCTTTTGGCTCGCGAGGTCACGCTCCATGGTTGCATGGATGAGGTTGAGGCGTTCCTTAGGCCGGATAGATGCTTCGACAGGGACAGCCAGAGATCCTGGGTCCCCGCTGTCTCTTGCACGTAACTTAAGTCCAGTGATACGGTTAGTTTCAACCTTGGGCTTATGGGCTCGGCGTCCATTCATGAACTTGAAGCTGCACGAGCTGCTGATGAGGTGACGCTATGCCTGGCCACTGCCGCAGTCCGAGTCCCTGAGGAAGTTTGATGTTGAGATTGGTGGCACCTGCCAGCTGCACTTTGAAATGTGTGCCATTTTGCACAAGGTACCCACCTTCATCCTGTTAGATCGGATCCCACAATACAGAGTACTTCAAGTTGGTGGCGATCTGGATAGTGTGATAACCTGTGAGTTCTGCCGGACATGATGGTGAAATTGTCTAAGGTCGGACCCGCGAAAAAATGAAGTAAAACACGTGACCGATTTCATTATGACACTGATAAGTGAGATGTGATGATATATCCTAGTAGTACTATGTACACAAACAATTACATTTTTTGCGTGGAAGAGGTCGAATCAGTGATCATTGGGGCGAGAAACACAGCAAAGAAAAAGTATGATATGGGCCCACAACGGGATATGTCCCGATTTCTTGTCAGCGACAGTTTCACCAGTACTGGTGGCAGCCGCAGCTGCAGGAGGCATCATGGGCATTGAGGCAGCCGCTTGCACCTGAGGTTGAGGTTGAGGTTGAGGCGGATTCCGCCTCCGATATTCTGGCCGCTGTGCCACAAATAATGCCTGTGTAGATCGTTTAGTACCTCTGATCACCACAATCGCATCCGAAAAATACTCACTTGTTTATCCTTCATTCCTAGATTTCAACCGGATCCCTCAGAATACAACAAGTTTCGAGAGATAGAAGTATGAGCGTTGGTAGCATCTTTCAAAATGCGCCAGCACTGGGTAAGGTGATTAGCTGTGGGTCAGATTGGAACGTCGGTTGTCGGGAATATCAGTGCGGGGGCGCAGGGACCCCTGATAGCCCAATGTCGGATGTCGTGGGATTATGATGAAGTTCCCAGCCGTGGGAAGACCCAGGCGCGTACATCAGATTGTCAGAGACTATTGATGAGGCAGTCTCCAATGCGCTCGTCGATGCGTTCACGTACTACATGGATGAGCGTCACAAGAAGTGGCTCGACAGAACCAACGAGGAGGTGGGTGGTGAAGGCCCAAGTCCCAGGTGCTCTTTCAGCATGTATGGCAGAAGCAGAAAACACACCTTAATTAGTTGTTTACAATGTGTTATAGAATAGGGACCACTGAATGATTGCGAGAATGGACTGCGATGGAAGGAAAGTTTTCGGACTGCATGGCGAGCCTCTGTACGTTGTCAGGACAGTCAAGCAGAAAAGGTAGCAACAAACTCTGTACCACGTGCCGAAGATAAGGGGATAGCGTCTAAGTCATATAAGAGCGCATATACTCAGCTCAGACAGCAGAAACGCACCCAACAAGCTGATTGAAAAGCTGCTCTGTAATGCGCTTGAGGAGGAGCTCGAAGGGCAGGTACAAATTGTCTGTGAACGGGCTGGCATCATTGAGAAGGTCTGTGGAGTCTTCGTGAACTCCTGCAGTTTTAGGGAGATCTGTGGACGGCTGATCAAAATTATGTGTAGCTGCTGGAGATCGAGCATGGTGTAATTTCCTGTACGAATCAGTTTATACCACGCCAAATTCCTTCTCGATGAAGCTTGCTTACCTCCAGTGTTCCATTGAGTGTAGATGTCATCTTCAGCTTTGCTTCTGCAGTTACACTGAGAGCAGTCGGAGTGGATCCCACGGAGAGGACGAATGGCTGATTGCTGACTTCCCTGTTATCTGACTCTGCCAGAACTTCTATGGCCATGGCCACTGCGTCATGGGCAAGATGCACTTCCCCTATCAATTGCGAGGTAGCTTCCTCCAAAGACGTTGATCCGTACGAGTATCCAGTGTGGGTGTAAAATCCAAACACTGAAATTGCCGAAGATGCGAACACCCTCCTCATGAATGCTTTGAAAGACACAGGCTCTGGGATTATCCCGGCTCGCCTATGTTTGTGAGTAATATACTACAATGGTATTCAAAGGACGTACTTTAGGCCCCCGTTCATTTTGATAAACACAGACCATTTCTTCAGGAGCTCTTGTGCTCTCTCGTATTCCTCCAGAAATTTCTCTAGATCTAAATGGTCCAAGAGAATACGAATAGTTCCTCCATATCTTGCCATCTCAGCATGCAGAGCAGACAGATCATCCAACTTGTTCAATCCAACTGGAAAGCCATACAGAATCTGAAAAATGGGTGAGAGTCAGAACAAGTTTACATGCCTCTGGACTGACATCTTTGACTGTACCGTCGGCTACGAGACCCCCTTGCACGACTACCCAAACTTCCATGAGTGTCAATACAATGACCACAGAAGTTCTGCTGATATCTGAAACTAGCTGCAATCTCGTTCTTTCAACTGTCTATGAAAATCATCACAGTGAATTCCATTCGTGCTTGACCTCTCATACCTTGAAGTTGCTCTCCAGTCTCTGGCATTCGCGTGCATCTTCCTGCACTTCTCTGCGAACTCCGTGCGGTCCATGATGTAGGCAGGTGTTCTCAAAGCATTGAATGGTTTGCCCACAAGATCAGCAACCAATGCATCTTTATTGGGGTTAAGAAAGTGCATTGGCATTCTAGTCTGCAGTAAATATGACATAGATCCACCGCCACAAGAATAGCATGTGGGCAGGATGTATGGGATATGGACCGCGATGGCATCAGACTGACTGCAGGGGGAAATTGTGTGTGTAGATGATGCAGAGCCAAAGAGCCTGATTTTAGCGTGGCTGTCGTCGTCGTCGATGTATGCGTCAGAAACGGTGTTTAAGCCCAGCTGGAGTGCGTTCTGGAGTAGATTGTCATGTCAGAAAAGATGGAAAAAAGCCGGCTTTGATACATGCTTTGCTGAGTTCCTTGTAGAGGTGGCGCATCAATGCAGAGTGCGTGATTGCATCCACAGGGACAGTCTGACCGTTCAGAGAACCTGAAATAGAGAAAATTAAATCCAATGCAACCACTCGCTCTGGTCTGTCCCAACGAAGTGCCAAGGCGAAAGGCAAGGAGCCTGAGTTGACACAGCCTCTTACTATTATGGAAGACGAGTTTGAGCTTGTAAACGACTTGTGGACCTCAGTACACAGGGCACGCCTTCTTTGCCTGGATAGCCTTGTACAGCTCTTATCTCTGCTTTGGCCTCACTCGGAATATTGAAGCTTGTGCTCCTGCTTGATCCGGTACTAGCCGATCTTCTACTAGATGAGGGCGCCCCGTGCTGCTAAGCGATGTTCTGCGAGAAGACGGCCCTGATGGATCTGCACCTGTCAGTGACACCGATCACAGAGAAGACGACAAATACTCCATTGGTGAGGACATGTGCCTGCATAAATCAAGCGGTGGGATTTCTGTCACATACAACTGTTAGATAACATGTATTGATTAATAAAAGAAACCATACTGCCCTCTACTTGCTCTGTTTCAGCGTTGTACCGTATGTATGGTGTTTTGGGTTCTGTAATCTTCATAAGACTGTCTTTCTGGATCTCAGTTCGACGCAAAATTCTCTTCATCCCATTGCAAGCTGCTACACACTCGAGGAAATTAACAAAAACACTATTAGTAGTTTTATGTGAAGGCTTACTGTGATTGTGACACTGGTTGTTGTGGCGCTGCATTCTTGAGGATCCCCTTTGGCTTTGGATTAGAGGCTGATTGTATCGACATCCCTGCCACTGGGAACAATGGTGGCAGCAGGCATAGAGCATGAGTTGATTTATCCTGCGAAAAACCACATGCAGGCTCCAGCAGTGATGCCCAAGTCACTCGGGTCAACAGAAGGAGGTCAGCTGACATTCACAGATGGAGGTTAGGGTGGTGGTGCCAGTGGGTGTGGAAGCTTTGTGGGCAATGGTGTTGGATATGAGTTTATCAAACTCAATAGCTGCTTTCAACTGGGCATTGTCTGTGTTCGTCATCGGGGTCATATGTGCCTGGGCACAATATCGGAAAAGAACTCAAGGTCGTCTGTTGACAGAGCAATAGACTTGCACTCAGATCCAGGGCCTTTGGCACATGAGGAACGGTTGAGGAGGCGTGAAACAGCTGATGGCCAGGTATGACAGCTGAAATCGCGACATCAGGAGCTGCAGATGAGCTGGCTGCTGGGGATGAAGGTATGAAGATGGCTAGAGTGCGAGCAGGAGAAATATCACATTTCTCTGATGCCTGGGGCTTTGTGCGCTCAACACTGGAATGTGCAAATATCGACGGTAGTCAAGCATTTTCCATCTTTGCATCCATAGAAGGTACTGATGATAAATGGTTCCAAAATGAGAGCAATCCTGTACCAGGTTTCTTTGGATGAGCTGTGTCAGTGATAGCAGCACGATCGCTAGGATTTGCCACCCCACTGGAACATTGTCCACAGGAATATCTTTCCTAGCTTTAACTTATTTATGTTCCCTAGTCGATTGACCCTTTGGAACTAAGGAGGAGTGCGTGTGTCATCTGTTGAACTTTGTTGGTCATATCAACATCAGGGGATCCTCGAGAAACCAATCCGTCTGCACTGGGGACGAGTGGGTTGTCAAGAGTACGATATAAGCTTTGGATACACAGCTATGAAAGGTAATTGCATACCATCTTCGAACATGCAGTATGTTACATCCAGGCATGGAAGGTATAGAAAGAAGCACCTAGCTATTGGCACAGTCAGCCTTGTATGTGTGTTGAAACTAGTGATCACCTTCATACCTTCAACATAATCTCCAACTTGTTAAAGAATAACAGTTTGTTCCTTTGTTATCAAGGTCATGCCATACTCCAGATCAAGGTTGGATTCCCCATTGTAGTAAAAAGAGGAAGCAGAAGTTGGGACGCTGGCTAACATGCCCAGCTTTATCAATCGCTTGCTCGAGAGAATGAGTCATACCTCCGTCGATTCCTGCTGCTGAGAATGCTTTGTTGCTGCACAAGTTCTTGAATATATGCTCAGAGAGAAAATCTCAGGAGACCGCATCATAGTGGGGAAGTTCAGCATCACAATGCACCCTGCCCAACCACTTTAAAGTGATGAGTTGCGACCCTATCATTGCCTGTGACAGTGTCGACAATCAGCGACTAACTGCCATTTCGACAACTCACCGAAACTCACCATGACCATCTCGGGCAATTGCATGGTGTTACTTTCCTCTTACAAAATTCCGTTAATTGGCATAACATCATGTGGCTCAGGCATGAAGGCCCCCATTAAAAATGACACAATGCATGGCCTTCACAATGTCAAAGTTTCCTTCCTCCTGGTTTTGGATGCAAGTTTGAGCACTTGTCGATGAACGATTTCTGTTGTAAGGCTTATTGCATTGAACAGGGTGCGAGGGAACACGGGGAGTCGATAAGGACGCATATGCCATTTCGTTGTTGAATGGGAAATTTGGTAAGATGTCCGAGGTCATGGTTGGGGGTTCTGTGAGCTACCAGAGGGGCCTGCCTTTTGGTGGCTGGCTTGTGGATCAGACGCGAGTAAATCAAAGAAATCCTGTACCCAGTTGGCCTTGGGTGCCCCTGGGGGAGGATCTGGGACAGGATCGCAGTGAGATGATGTAGCAGGGGGAAAGGTCTGATCAGACTGTATTGATGGTAGTGCCTCGGGTAGAAGGAATCAACATATGGATTGGGAATGGGACAAGAGCTGTCTTCATGCAGACCAGGCCAAGGATTGGTGGCGTGAAGGGGGGGCTGGTCACGGTCATGGTGGTTCGCTGGAGCAGGTTGCAACTCGCTCAGGCTGCGATTCGATTGTCTTCGTAGTGAAGCGAAAATTCCGTTAATCGGCAAGCCAGAACTAATCTGCGAAAAGTGAATAATTGAGTTGCTTTAGTGACACTGATGATCATGATGATTCACCAGCGTTGGGTGCGTGGCGTTTCGACGCAATGATCTGGTTCGAGAAGGCTCAGAATCGCTCAAGGAGAACGGACGAGTCTGATTGTCCGGGAAGTGTGACATCGGAATCAGAACATGTGTTGGGAACGTATTTGTGTGCGTAGTTCTACGAGTCAGATTCGAAATGATTAGTGAGGAG
>JABBWB010000038.1:0-216060 GCA_016628085.1 Suillus occidentalis
GCGCCCGCAATGGAAGAAAGTTTGGGAATCCAGCTGCGTTCTTCGACGGGAAGGATGGAGTCTGCTTCACGTTTGAGGTTAACATCGCTCAACACAGAGCCACCTGCTTCCAGGCAGTGTCTGGAGCGCGGCAGTGATGTCTGTAGTGATATCGCGCTTCCTTGCGGGGGCAAGCTCGCTGAATGCTGCTTCAATGACTTGAACTAAATCGGAGGCGGCATCACGTTTAGAATCGAGGGACAGTTTTGCCCCTGGCAGGACCACTGTCCCAATGCGGGGAGATGCGCCAACGAACGTATTGTCATCCGTTGAGGTGGTATCACGTTTGGAAGCGACTCGGCGGGGACTGTAAATGCATTCAGAGGGTCGGCTTGGTAATTGTCTGAGAGAAACGTACGGATATGGAGCAGGGGCTGCAAGACTCGGGACGGTCGAGGCTACGAGCAGCGAGAGCGACGAAGGGCAGTAAAGCGCATGATGGTATTCAAGGTCTTGAATTAGTGGGCTCGTAAAAGTTTGGAAATCAGTGGCGGGTCGAGGTGAGTGAAAACGCGAATTCAAAGGTTGAGTGAGAATGTACGAAATTTCAAACAATAGGCTGTAGCATGGTCAAGTGTTAGCAGAAGGCAATCGGCTGGGATAGAATGAACGTACCTGAGTGAGCCGTGAAAGCGAAAGAAGTAGAAGGGTTGAGGAATTAGCAGCTGACGTCCATGCCTTTTAAACATGGAAGGGCCATAGCCCTACGCATCAGATTGTGCCTTCTCCCACAGGTCATACGCCGCAGCGTTTCAGTAGTTTGATGCACTCCTTGAAACTCACCTGAGCTGCATTGATACCTCTGTAGAATTTTATGATGAATTAGCCTGAAGATGGGCACCCGCTTCCAATATTCTAGAATGAGGATACAAGTCGTCGTGTAAAAAATCCAGAACAAACATTGAATCCTTGAGGATATCGGTAACACCAGCTATAAGCAGAGGCTGTCGTTGTTTTGAGCAGTCCTATTACAATTTGGTATTGCTTATCGCGCAGAACATTTGTAGGCACCATTATATGATCAAATTGAGGAAGGCAAACATTAATATTGTAACAGGGATTGGTGAGACACTGATCGTTACCAGTCGTTACTTGGACCCGCCGAGTTTCCACATCGCATCGGGCTCACGTTTTAATAACGTACGACGTAAACGCTGGCCCGCTGGGGTGGCAGTACGTGGCTGCGAAACTCGATCATCCGTAATCATTCTTCTTCTGAGTATTTTGTAAGTCCGCATCTTTGACCCGCAGAGGAAATACCAGTAGAGACACAGAATCGAGAGTTGTGTTCTCAAGAATCTGTTAGAGTCCTCTTGACACGCAATGATCCCTGAAAACTAGATTTTCGAGGGGCGATGGTTCCACATCATGAGAATTCGTCAAAAAGTACCAGGTCCTTGAAGGTTATGCTTGTTCGACACCCAGGTCTGTAGACTGTCGGACGTCGATTGATTTGTACTTGTTTTGACATCCCCTTTAGCTTTCAACAAGGCAAAACAACGCCAGAACGGGACAAGCTACGGGCCAGAAATGCAACTGTGACTGTCCGCCTGAATGTTATTCTGCCGCAAAATTTCAACAGTGGATCCCATTTACATTTCATGTAGACTACGATCTCCTGCTTTATATCGATCCCTTACTACGGTCATTAATACTTTTACGAGCAAGCCATTCTACATTACTACACCAATTTTCTATCCGAATGCAGGTATCTACTCTGTTTCCTCCATACCTTCTCAACTAATGGGTCTTAGCTCCGCACATAGGCCACCTGTACTCACTCGTCACCGCTGACATATTCGCTCGCTTTACGCGTATCTCTGAGCCTGGCCGCCTGGTGCACTTCTTGACAGGAACAGACGAACATGGTTTGAAAATCCAAAAAGCCGCCAAGGACCGCGGAATAGAGCCTTCTGTACTCTGTGATGCTCTTAGTGAGCAGTTTCGTGTATGTCCAAGCTCATCTCTTCTTAAACTCGTTGACACAATATGTTACAGAGGCTGGGTGCTCGTGCTAACATCAGTGATACGGTATTTTTACGCACGACAGAAGCAAGACATAGAGAGGCCGTGGAACATGTATGGGTGTGTATATTCTTCATTGAATCCCCAATGTTTTCAACCCATCCCGCGTAGCGCAATCTCGCCGCACAAGATCTCATCTATAAGGGCACATATTCTGGATGGTACTCCATTTCTGATGAATGTTTCTATACCGACAGTCAGATCACTCATCCTCCCTCCTCTCTAACTCCAGTCTCCATTGAAACTGGTTCAGCAGTTGAGTGGTCCAGCGAGTCAAACTACAAGTTCCGTCTCTCCAGCTTCCAGAAACGTTTGCTAGACTACTACACTGCCAATCCGAAATCAATATACCCGCCGGCTCACCGAGAAAAGCTGATACAAACCCTGAAAGACGAACCTCTTGATGACCTGTCAATTTCACGACCCCGAGAGAGATTGAGTTGGGGCATTACCGTTCCGGGTGACATGTCACATACCATGTATGTGTGGTTCGACGCACTAACAGTGTATCTCACTGGAGTTGGGTTTCCTGCTGAGCGGCAAGGATCGCTATGGCCTCCAAACATTCAGGTCATTGGGAAGGATATTGTTCGGTATGTCTCAATGCGTACCAGGCTTCATTAGAAATACCTGACACGGGAAACCAAGTTTCCATGCTTTGTACTTGCCTGCTATGCTCCTCGCGATGGGAATGCCGCTCTCGCATACCCTTCTTGCACACGCACACTGGACAGCACAACAGCGCAAGATGTCGAAGTCTATAGGCAATGTAGCGGATCCATTCGATGCCATGGATACATGGGGTGTTGATGCCGTGCGATTTTACATGGCGCGCGTTGGTGGTCGTTTCAGAGATGATGTTGGTGGGGCTATCTACCCTTTTCGATTCTTCATATATTCACAAAAGGCTCTTTTCATTTTCAAGACTGGTCGCCTGAACAACTCGAGAAGCATGCGGACGAAATACGTAGCTTGCTCGGCAACTTCTTTTTGCGCATCACGTCTAAAACAATCCAGAAACGCGTAGCGTCTGCGCCTCAGCTCACGTTTGTTCAGCTCCTTAACCAGTCCCTCGATGGTCCCAACGGTGATGTGCTATCGTCGCTACGTAACCTGAAGGGAAGAGTCGAGCAATGTATGGAGAAGTTTGAGGTGGGAGATGCGCTCGATGCAATCATCCTTGTCCTCAGGGAGGTACGCAGTCATGTTCATTTCGTGTTCAGCCCTCCTGACGAGCTTCAAAGGCAAACGGTGCATTAACGCACACCGCGCCCTGGTCGATGCAAAATCCGCCTGAAGCCGCACAAGTGTCATATCTCCTCTCGCTTGAAGTTCTACGGGTCACTGGTATATGCTTGCAACCCTTCATTCCCGAGGCCGCACACAATCTATTGGATGCACTGGGTGTTCCGAAGCTCGAACGGAGCATGGATTTTGCAGCTGTGGGTAAGGCAAATGTTGGAGAAGTGAAGGGAGTGAAGCTTTTTGAGGGCAAGAGAGAGATAGCCACGGGGGGTCCATAGTATATTTGCTGTGTAAAGCCTGGATCACGGTCCACGGAACGGGCTACCAGGTTTGTGTATGAGTGATCACACGTGCACGTTCAATGCCAGCTGCTGTTGTGCGGCCTACATGCAAGAGGAGTGCGTTCGCAAAATGCCGAATACTCACCTGCCCATTAGATAATCAGGAAACCTAAAATTTCAGCCACCTCAAGCTTCTCGAGTACCATTTTTGAGCTTCTCGATAGCGGCATCAAATCTGCACGAAATCGTTCGTCTAGTACTGGAAGTGGGGTGTTAGTACTATCTTAGAATATGCCTAGATAGTTATTTTAATGAAAATCTTGGGTTGAATGAAATTATACACCAAACGAGTGAAACATGCAAAAAAAATCAAGCACGTGATACTATTAACGCGTCGATATTGATACATTAGTATGACGCGTATTGATCTCAACTTGCTCTCCTCATCACCACTCTGCAATAATTCTTGTTTATAATGTTTCCCCCTCAATATGCTTGCTGGTTTCCAACAGAAGACGATGAATCTTCACAAAGCGACTCAACTGGACACTCATGCAGTCCAGACTTGGACTTTCAAGTCCCATTAGCACCGGACGATCAATATAATAGCTATTCTTCTAATTCCACTAATTCCGGCTTCTCGACTCCAGGCTCGTCCATCGTCGGATCCATTACCTGCATTACCAACACGCATTCCGACATCGATATCGTCAAAGAACTGAAATTAAATACCCCCGAGTCACTTTATCGGCTCTTCGAGGCACAAGAGCTTGAAGCTGCAGTAAGCCCACAGCAGAGATGGAGCTTGCGCTGTCCCGACTGTAAGGAGTGGTGTCAAACGAGTATCTCGTCTTCTATTCCTCTATGGGCTGCTGGACAGTTCAAGTCTTTGAGTAATCACCGAGGCAGCAAGAAGTGCGCACAAACGGTAATGAAAAAACAAAAACAGACTGTAGGTGGGAACGTGCTTGATGGACCGATCTCTCGGTCCTGTAGTATTACATCAGATCAAAGGTATGTGTTCATTTCACGATACAATTATGTCATTGATATGCGGGTCAGGGATCCGAGTAATATTCAGTCTCTGAGCCTTGACAACCACGCTTGCGCTGGTATTGCCATCGACTGGCCAGACGACCTTCGTCCTTTCCTCATGATGTTCCCTTGGGAGAGCTACCACGATGGTCCGAATGCCCTTCCATTCACCGTCGACATCACACACCCCACCGAACCTCGTGCTCGGTCAAAGCACTGCCTGCTATCGACGACGTTTGAAGACTCATGCAACGAATGTACTATTGTACACAAACACATATCTCGGCTGGTCGAAATCGCACGCGACCCAAAAGCTCACACTAATTACAAATATCTGGGCCTCGCGCATATACAGGACATCGCTAAGATGTATGCAGCGCAAGTAAAGCATTTAAAACTGCAGGTAAGTTTACTCCTTTTGCTCTTATGCACTCTACTAACTCAAAATAGGCTTGTAACGATTCCCGCAAATATATGACAGCACTCACGCAACTGGACGACTACAACCGCCTTTTGATGGCCATCTCTGAGAACGATATTCCCCGTCTCCAGCAGATCATCAAGATTGCCCTGGACAACGGAGCAAGCATTCGCGAAGTCGTCAACAAACTAGAAGACGCCATGGAGGGTGCATATCGCCCTCGAGGCTGTGGTTCCAGCGATATCGACATCGCTACTCTAGTCTTCCGCCTCGGAGGTCGTCAGCTTCTCTTCGCACTCAATCATAAGCTTGGTATCCCTTCCATTCGAACTCTACGTGCTCGGTCTACATTTACCAGTATCGCACCAACTCTTGGTCCCATCCGTGACGAACAGCTTGATGAAAACATACAGTCTATCATTCTCAACACTCGGCAGGGCGTCATACCTTTACGTGGTGTCAGCTTGATGATTGACGAACTCGCACTTGAAGAGAGGGTCATTTATTTTGGCAAGTACAATAAGATTGGCGGACTCTGCTGGAAGCACGCGAATGTTATTGACCCCGTCCTTCACACTTACGACTCCGCAGTCAGGATTGCTCACAAGATTCATAAACAGGAAGTGCACCTCGGGAAGGAGGTCACTGTCATCGGTGTTGCCTGTTTCGGGGAAGACGAGCTTTACCCCGTGTTAGCGGCTCCCACTTGCAAGACTGAGGATGCTGCTGACATGGAGGGAATCCTCGCACGTGCTATCGAACGCTGGAACGCGACTGGCGCAGCTACAAGGGTCGGACCAGTGTGGTCATTTGCCACAGATGGTGATGCTACCCGTCGTGCAGCTGGGCATAGGCTGTTCCTCAAGAAGCCCCTCTCTCCAGACTCGCCATTGTATGCTACACTTACAGATATGCCTGGGTTGAACACGTTTACGGGTGACAATGAGGTGACGCTTGATTTCGACTTCAAGCACATTTTTAAACGTGAGTTTATTTTTTTCATTGAGTATGCATTCTCAATTGACTTAGGTATATGCACGCTTATCCGCTCCCCTGCGGGTATCACGCTCAACAATGGTCGTATCATTAACGCCATGATGCTCTCGCGCTACCTACTATGGTTACCCGCCTACGACGAAGCCAGTGTCACCAAGGTTCTCCACCCCGACGATCCCCAGGATGTCCCCCGCGCTATTGAACTCATGCAGGCTATCATCGCATTCTCAAAGTTGAAGCACGCTAGCATTGATGATTCCTTCTCCACCAACATCGACATACGCGCAGACTTGATGGCCATCAAGCTTCTCGGCCACATCCTCGAGTCGATCCTCCTCCCATTCATTGACGTGAACCTGTCCCTCACCGAACAAGTGCAGTATCTCAGTTCTTATTCTCACCTCAGCTTCGCAATGTTCCATTCCCACCGTCGTGGGTTCATGCCCTACCAGCTCTACTACGACACGCATACTATGGCCAAAAACATCATGTTCTGCATCAAAAAGCAACAAGTTTTGGATCCGCACGAGAAGTTTTTCATTGGAGACTGTGGCGATGATCGCCTGGAGCTGCACTTTGGTCGTACCCGCATGATAGGAGGGCACAATTCCGGGTGTTCTTACTCGCAGGTCCTTGACCGCTTGGGTGCCGCTAAGGATATCGATGGCGTGTTCAAGCGGCACCCTGACCTTGATCCGGGCCATCGACGTCTCAAGATGGGCATGCGGCTGGAGAATGTTGATCACATCAATCGGGAGATGTGGAAGGGAGATTTAGTATCAGGCCGATGTGATCTTCCTTCGGCGTGGCAAACAGGTCGCGACATGGCATTGGCTATTCTCATCCAATCACAGCTTAATCCGATCAGTTTTTCATTTGTCAGTCTCTTCGCTGATCCGGCAATCGACATGCTACGTCCATTCGGAATGAATAAGTACTTGGGAATCTCAGAGGACGATCCAGAGGATGTCAGTCTCAAGAACCCTCCCGCACCACCACGAATCTTGCAGCCACACCCTACCCTTCCTGACACCGAAATCCTGCACGCGGATAGCAATGACGAGGCGGATGAGCCCATGCTAACTTTTGAAGAGGCGTTGGCTGCACAAGCCGACTTTGATTTACCTCACTCAGTTACTCAATCCATCACAGCTCAGTCAGCTCAGTCCGATCCTTCTGCCCCCCCCATTCCTGAAGGTCCGGGAATACGCCCTGAAGACTACCTGTTGTTCAAGGGGCGGTGGATCCATAAGCAAACAATCTGTCGTCTAGTTATCAATAAAGACTTCGTTTCCAAGTCGTGCAACCGACTCGAACGCGTCCGCGCAGGCTACACCAAGGTGAACAAGAGGGTCGATATGTCTGCGGGACGCATCACGGATGGAAACTTATTCCTCGTTGGGGACACCTTCCTCACACTTGTTCGGTCAGGGCAAACAGTTTCCGTTGGCGTCATCCGTTCCACTCTACTCACAGTCAATAACATCTCCTCGTCATCTGTCAACATCGCCATCATGAAAGCCGCTCGTACGTCTGTCAAGGTTGTCGGGCAACTACTTACCATCATCCCCACCAATCCCTCTGAGTCTGTAGATTCACTGCCGACATTGCCGCACTTTTTGTGGAATGGTGGATACGTCAAGAGCCGCTCGGTCATTCAGGGAACATCGGATTCAACGGAGCGCATTGTGCTCATCAGCGCCTCTGGGGCACTCGTTGAACCCATCAATCCTGAACCAGTTTTTATCCGGGGTGAAGAAGATATTAACACTGACGAGTTTGTGGAGGTTAAAGGGGGGCAAACGACCTGGAAAATCGCCCAGGATGCGCTCCAAGCTGGTTGTGAGCTTCTCTGGGCGAAATTCGTTGACACAAAGGTCCCTCTCAAGTCGCTTGTGTCGGTGACCCCGATTGACGTCAAGACATTCCCGTACAAACTTCCCGATGGTATGTCTCATTTTTATTGTTATTCTTTTCGTTATAACTTATGTATTATCTTACACAGGAACCCCAGCTGTTCTTTGCTCGGAGGGAACCAATCTTCTGACGGCTTCCGATGGTGAACGCCTCACAACATGCACCCTGTGTCCTGCTAAAGTCACCGACATGCGCTCGCATATCGGTCTGCATATTCTTCGCGCCTTGAGGAACACACCCGGGAATGTTCTAACTGATATGGTGGAACCGGTATGTTTATTTTTCATGATTAATAGTACCATACTGATGTATCTACTGTGTAGGTTGGTGAATGTTACCCTTGTGGCTTCTGCGGTCGCTCCGGCAGGCCTGAATGCGCCATCACCATCAAAGTGCCTGCTAATGGTGCGCCTAGCTGGGAGACCAAGTGCATGTATCAACATGCGTTCAGGTATGGATACGCGGACGCTGGATCGAAACACAAACCATGTCGCAATGTTCCGCTCAAATGCGAACTCTGCCATCCAATCCTCCCCCCTGAACCTGGAAGAACTGTGCGGAGGACTCCACTCGTCGCAGTCGACGCCGTTTGGCGCTATAACTTGCCTGAGCACATCGTCAAGGAACACGAAGTGTATTCCGTACCTGGACTCAAGTCGACTGGGATTCCGTTACCCGCAGGTGTCCTGAAGGCCATGAGACTTAGCGATCTTGAAGAGATAGCCGCCCAGATATCAGCGGAACATAAGCAGCCTGTCGCTTCTGATGGTTCAGAGAAGGAGAATGCAATTGGAACGAGTTCCAAAGGCAAGCGGCGCGCTCTTCAGCCTGCTTCGAGTCTGCCTTCCAAACGAGTGCGTACTGTCATGAAACCACTGCAGATGGCCCCTACTACTTTAGTTGTTTGAGTCTTTGTCCCATTGCTCTCATATGTTGCTTTACCTTCGTACTCGTTTTCATACATGTTTTTTCTCTTGCTATAGTCACCCCACGGAATGGATAGGTCATTGTTATGTTTTTCGCTTGCTACTTTGCTCTGTATTCACGTAGTTCTCTCGCAATTGTCTCGCACAAGTCTCGCACATATGTTTGATCAAGCTTCTAAAATTGATCGATTACGCTTCTAAATATGGTTAAATTAAGTGACCATAACGCTGTCACGGGGGTAGGGGACCTATTTGACGCTTTAGGAGGTGTATGTCAAAAACTTCTCGATCGCACTCCTCTTGCCTACATGCTCCAACAGGTTACAAAGCGCTCGCATCAGTGGCAGAATTAAAATAACGTAATCACATTCTAAATCATCATGGCTCTACTATTGAGGATAAGGTATATGTACTATGACTGTATTTACACAGTGGTCGGCGGCGGTGGCGCTGAAAAATGAATCAGCACGAGGACGCATGGTGTACACCCGAAGTCACTCACGGCAGCAATAATTTTCTAGGGGGTCGCAATGCTGATCTTCAGGACAGAGAATCAAGCAAGGCGAATCCACAGATGTCTGCAAAGCAATCAGTTTTAACCAACCAAAAAGCATACACATGGCGTACTTTCAGATCATCTTCACTGGTTAAAGAAGGACGATAATGGTATTCCGGTTGGATGGTGCTGGAATGGATGCCATTCAGATGCAGAGCCTTGCGTATGTCCGCAGCGATAGGCATAAAATCATGATTCCTTGAGGCCATGACGTGTACAGATGCGACGATCTTGGATTCTGAGAGTTGCCAGATGTGAAGCTCGTGCACTGATAGGACGCCGTCTACTTTCAAGATGGAGTCGCGCACATCTTCGAGTGATACGGTGTGTGGGACTCCTTGAAGCAAGATGAACGAGGCATTTCGAACTGGGGTAGAGTAATCAGCGACTCCACTTTAGAATACATTCAGGGGTGTCATACCTAGAGGTAAGGCAGATGTGAAAATGATAACAGTGATGACGAGGCTGACTGCAGGATCGAGGTAGAACCGACCACTCCAATTGGTGAGCCAGATGACAAGACCTGTCACAACCACACCAATGTTGCCGAGAGCATCACCCATGACGTGAAGCATGAGGGCACGCATATTCATCGACCCATGTGAATGACCATGACTGTGACTGTGACCACTCGGAAGTGGAGGCATTGTGGAGGATTCGATTTTGTCTTGCCTGTGATCGAGACGAGGAGTCTCCGTGATGCTTATTTCTACCGAACCGTCGGGAACCATCCGGATAGAACGAGATGATGACGAGGCGTTTCGCTGGTGTGAACTAGGGGATGCTATGGCAATATCCTGCGCGGCTTGTGAAACTGCAGCTCGGGTAGCGGCTGGGTGTCCGTACATCGACGAGTAAGATCCTGTGCGAGCACGGACGGTGGCGTATGAGTCCTGGACGGGAACATCGTTGGTGACGGTATGCGTTGCATGTACATGACCGCTCTCCTTGTCGCCATGAGAATGACCATGCGAATGAGAGTGACCATGTTCTGAGACATGGATGATAAATATGGCGAGGCAGTTGAAATAGAGCGACAGTACCGTGGAATAAAAGAAATCCGAAAATGTTCGAGGCCAGACCGCAAGCTCCCACAATAACCACGAGAAGTGGGTGCGATACGTCTTGATAGTATGGTGTTTGTGAAGGTATGCATGAAGTACGTGTTGGACTGACCTTGAATACTGGAGAACCGTTCCACTGCCTGCAGGCCGACAGAGAAACATAATGCAAGTAGGAAAACAGCATTGGTTAAAGCTGCGAGAATTTCGGCCCTTTGCCAGCCATATGAATAACGAGAATGATCGGCGGTCTTTCCTGTCAGCTGTTATATTGTGTTCACTAAAGCGATGAAGAATGCTAAGTCTGGCTCGAACCTTGATAGCATACAAAGCGACGACCAAGCTCATAACATCACTGGCAATGGCATGGTCACAAAACATATGTCGTAGACGTGAAAGTTGGCACTCACTTGAGCATGTGGAAGCTATCGGCGACGAGAGCAAGGGAACCGACGACATAACCTGTTGATCCGTAAATTCAATCATCGACTGAAGGGATAACTGAAGATGTGGCTCACCAACGACGAGTTCTAAGAAGAAGAATAGGATGTCGATGACGAGCAACAGCGTGATGCGAGCTGAACGAGATAATGCCATTGTGGTTGGCACTCTTCGTAGTAAGAAAAAGAATGAGAGAGGGATTTAAGTACTAAAAACGAATGTCGAGCATGGGAGATCGAAGTCAACAAAGGACAAAGACTGTTGAAATTGCGGTGTGATGGAATCAACGTTTCTTGAAACGGCCGAAGCCACGAGTACTCCGCGTGTCCACCTTGCAGAATACGGGTCTCCGGCACGATGTTCAACTTGTCTAACTTATAATATAAGACTTGAGCTAAGTCATGGGTGCATGTGAATCACGCCAGTAGTGCTTAAATTCTCGATGTAGCCTAGGGCTGAACTCAAAGCCACGCGGTCCCCGCGTGAAACTCATGTTACTTCCACTGTTACAGTGGAGGGTCAACTTGTAGGGGTTAGTGTGGCGTGAACACAATGGGGAAGGAGAAGTTGAGAGATATCTGCTGCAATCAGATTGATATGTGAAAGATACGGTGTTTCAGTAACCAGTCACCATCGCCGAGTACTTTTAGGCGCTCACTGGTGCAAGATCAATGAGACTTTGGTGAATAGGACGTGTCGATACCTGTGCTGGTATCTGCTATCTGGCCTGCATGATTCCCGTGATTGAATATTGAATCGTTGCTCACTGCCAGTGTGTGGATGCTCTCCGATCATCGTGGGTGCCGAGGGATTCTATGATACCTCAACGTTGGATAAGTTCATCCATGTTGGTAGGGTTCTTGATAACACGTCGACACCGAGGAGACTGCCTTCAACAAATTTCAAAGCGCAAGAAAGCAAATCTAGAGCAAATCGCCAGCAGTTGTCGCCGCGGTGCCGAGTCTCCGACAGCAGTTGAGAAAATGTTGTAACACGTGACCAATCATTGGGGCGCCGTCTGACTTTTGAATCCCCTTTGGTCACGGTCGCCTCCTGTCCGGATCCAGCGCTGCAGCTCTGACTCTTTCTGACTTTCACGTAACTTTCTCTTACATGCTTTCTCGGTTTCTCCTTCGCCCACAGTCGTCGACACCTAGCGATGCCCCCAGGAACTCCCTACGCCTCTTTTGCACTTCCTTATCCCATCCGTGTTGACTGTTTCACATGCACAGCTCACCTTCCAGCTCCGTACAACACACCAGCATTATATCTCCTCACCCACTCCCATACCGACCACATTCTCGGCCTATCATCAAAATCATTTGCTGCCCGGGTTATATGTTCGCCTGATACAAAAGAGATGCTCTTGAGGCATGAGATCCATCTGGAGCGCGCAAAGAAAGATGCAGGTGAAGTTGCAACGAGGACCTTTGCTCATCTGAAGGTCGAAGGCGGAGTGCTTAGAAGGGATTTGTTGGTAAGTGCGAGAGCCCTTTTCACGCTTGTGTCCTGATGTGATACATCAACGTAAAGCGCGCGGTTCCGCTGAATACTCCAACTGAATTTGAGTTATCGTCGACTGAGACGGTGACTATCACCCTCATCGATGCAAATCACTGTCCGGGTGCCGTTATGTGAGTTTGACTTCGTATGAGTTTTCCCTACCGCTTATTCCTGTTTGGCAATAGGTTCCTCATCGAAGGTCCTCGTGGCACGGTTCTTCATACGGGCGACGTACGCGCCGAACATTGGCTACTTAAATCTCTAGCTCGAAATCCCTTTCTTCAACCATACATCCCTGATACGGAAGAAGATCTGCGTGTACTCATAGCACGAAACAGCCAAACAGCAAGCTTGACAAAAACATTAAATGTCATTTATTTGGATACGGCGTGCATGTTGAGGGGAATTGTTGTCCCCACAAAGGTGAGCATTCTAATACCGTCAGATTGGTCTGTTTACGAATGCGAACAGGAAAATGCGGTCAAAGGATTGGTCGAGCTCATTGCGCTGTTTGATAAGGACACCTACTTCTTCATAAATTCGTGGACTTGGGGATATGAGGACGTGCTCAAGGGTATTGCGCGAGCGTTCCAGTGTCAGGTAGGCAAACGTTCGTTGTTTTGCCCTTCAATCATATATGATGAGCGATTTTTTCGTGCGTTCCGGAAACCGTTTATTCATTCGATTTTTGCCGTTGCGACGTGTATTTAATGATTCTGGTCCTGCCATTGCGCATATATGCGCTTCATGCTGCCGCCGCCTCACATGCCACTAGCCCTTTCATTCTTACAAACACAAGCATGGTTCCGTTTTACTGACATATCTACTCTTCCAGATTCATGTTGATCGATACAAACATGCGGTCTATACGCATATATCAGATCCCTTTCTTCGTACTCTTGTCACACGCGACGAGACAACCACCCGCTTTCACGCCTGCGAACGGTACGAGCGGTGTAGTTTCGTAAACGTACCGAAGTATGTCATTTCATCTTCTATTGGTTGATTTCGCTCACCAACGGCGTGTTTGTGATTTGCGTCGCGTTGATTCTTGTCTGTGATGGTCCACGTATGGAAAAACCTGTCATAACTGTTCACCACATGCAATGGAATCAGCTTCGACTTCAAGAATGATTTAGCGCCGCGGAGTATTGAGGGAAAAAAGGTCGTATACATCAATCCTGCGCCCATGGGGTGTGCACAATGGGAGGGCTATCGTATGGATGTACGAAGACGTCTTGCGATGGGAAAGGATGTTGATCGCTTGGTCAGTATCACCCAAAACTTTCTCATCATTTCTCTATTTCTCATCATTACTGGATTCAGTCGATTAAATATACTGATATTGGCCTTCCTCAGCGCGTACCTTTGGAACGTCATTCTCCCCTACCAGAACTACTCAACCTTGTTTCCCTCTTCCGTCCGCTACGGGTGGTTCCAAATACTCTCGTGCCTGCTCTTGGTGGCCTCGATTGGACTGCGATGAATGCTATGTTCAAAGAGTGCATGGCACCGCCAGTTTATGACCGTAGCGATCCCATTCCAAACGAGTTCAACTTGTCAGGAACTGTGCATTCCAGCCTTCTCGATCTTACCGACCTCGACCTTGCCGATACAGATCCGGCCTATAAAAAACCTCGTCGGCGACTCTGCTGAACTCGAAGCGCAGAAGTGGGCAGATGACGGGAGTATACGGCGCCGGCTGGAGGTTCTCCGAGGGTGGTTAGGGCCAAAGGAGAAGGGAATCGTTGATCGAGCGCTCGGGCGTCTGCCGAATTCACGTTCTGAACATGGAGGACTCATCCCCGTTATCGTCCCGGAACAATTCTGCACCAGAGACTACCAAACGGATGAACAAAACCTACATGCAGGTGAAGCGCTACGCTGGAGGACTCGGACGACTCGAGTGATGACGATGGATCTGATGCGCATGCTAGGACTGCGCGCCTGCTCTTTGCTGGGGATTACAGCGTTGGAGGGTCGATTAAGAGCTGGTTATCAGTCGAGTCCGTCGCAAATTTCAGCAGGCGAGGCGCAGGATGATTGGTGCCGACAACTTGAGTCCTAGTGCGCGAACAGTCTATTGCAGCCGCAACAGCTGAAACTGACGTTCAGACTTCGGTATTGGAAAGCAGTGTTCAGGTCCCAGTGTCTGTACAGACTCACGACACAACCCTCATCCCAGCTACCACGCTGTCCGCTGATCAGAGGCTCCCCACACCATCATCGTCACCTGTCCTGCGTCCGCGAGATGTCAAAGGGAAAGGACAAAGAGACAGAAAATCAAACAACTGCCGAGACCACCAATTTGTTGCTCCCCCTCTTCTTCCCCGCATGCGCTCAGGAGCTCCTCGCCCATCCCCTTTCCACGCATTTTCAACCCTTCTAGGCCAAATTTCCCGGTATGCGCCAATAACTCTTCCCCCCTTTGATGAACTTGACGAGGGTCAACACCTGACTCGTGCGCAGTCCGTGATGCTTATGAATGCATGTACATCTCAATCCACACCGTCGGAAGATGTAGGTCATGGGCGAGGCAGAACTATTTTTCGCTACCCGAGATACTCGATAATAACTCCTTGAAGCCTCTTGAGGTGCAAAATGTTTCAATACAGATGCGCGAAGACCACAGCGCAGAGTTCAGTGAGCAGGGCATTGAAACGCCGCGAAAAGCTGTCTTTTCCCAAGCCTCGTCAGACGCTTCACCATCGCAGCACTCTCAACCATTTAAGAGTCTGTCTAATCAGGACCTTCTCTCATCATCCATCTCTCTCCCTGTCTCAGAGTCAGCACAACGATAATTTTCGGAGAAAACGCCGCAGACTTGAAGAACTTACGATCGATGTTCCCAAGACAGGAAACACGGGCACAATTCAAGCCTCTTCTCTCATTTCTGCCCTCGTATGCAGTAGAAGACCGAAGAATCCGTAGGATGTTCCCCTATTATGCGGCACGTTCGCACTACAGGTCGTTTAGGGTTCCATCACCAGATCCATTCCGTGAACAACGACCAGTGAATCAATGTCATCGTCTCACGAGCATGAGCAAGCATCCATCTGCAATCATGGCTGGAAACCTTGCACCCAGTCGTTCGGTTCCGTTAATTGTATCACCTCAACCAGAGAGAAGTTCTTCCCTCAGAGGTCACAAAGGCCTTGCGAAGTCCTCTACCTCCGTCCTCGTCACTCCAACTTCTTCTCGCGCTATCGGATCTGCTCCGATACCTCATGTGTTAGGCTAATACTTCGACTACTAGCATTGCTTCGTCCTCCGAGATTCCACTGACCTTCTTTTGTCATCTCGGAAAAATCTTCGAACTCTCGCTCATGTAGAACGACGCAGACGACGGGAAATAGCTGAGAAACTGTGTCTAGCTCGTCCAGATCTAGTTGATCCATCCTATGCAGCAAAGCGAGCGAGGAGGTCGTCTCGGTTCAAAGAACTGCCGGTATCCGCCATGCAAGACATAAGCTCAAGTACAACTGGCTCCGTCTCCTTCTCACCTTATCGCTGCTGCAAATAAGTGATCCGTCGCTGACTATGATCCGCCGAGAATTCCGGCCCTGCATCTCGTTTTTCGTCATCGGAACAAGTCGCGAGCACAGCAGTTCGAAATCGCCCTGCAAAGCGCTGTCGTGAGCTGTTGGATGAAGATACAGAGGACGTGTGTCAGACGATGGATTGGGAGCGAAGTCGAAGGCTTCGCGCAAGATGTCACGGGTGCGCTCGCTGCGGGGCGGGAGGCGAAGGATGTGCTTCCACAATTGATGTGTTTATCTGCTCCTCGAAGACATCCCGCCTGGCTAGTTGTCGTGGATGTATGCTTTCAGATCGTATATGTTAAATCGGCTCGCGGCGCTTCACGAACACTAATGGTACTGCTATAGTACCTTCATTAACCTGCATGGCACCGCACTTAATTGTATTAAACTAATCAGCATGACACTGCCGTACTACTTGATCTTGATTCTTCGAAGTTCGCATAGGTGCATTTGCGCATCGTTAACTATATTATCACACAGCTCTCTCGAGAGTGTGGAATCAGGCGCAACATTTGGACGTCGGACAATTCTCAAATGGACTTCTTGTCTATGTAGGTAGTAACTCGCTGTGATAGCGAAGTGGTCGCCTTGCAATTGATCGGCTGGTAAGCGGCCACGACCTAGAAAGAAAGCCGTCCTGCGGCAAAACCCGAGATCCATTTCATTTCCTCTTATCACGGTTCGAGTCTCCATATAAGCAGCTGGCCCCCCACTCTATCTGTAAAGTTCCCTCAGCTCATTTCCCATCTGACCAGACTTGTATCCGGTGATGATCACTGCGTGAAAGACCTACTACCGTTTCGACTACCGTGACACAGTTGCAACACTGCTTGATGTGGAACAAGGAGTTGTGTGTGGGTCCTATCTTATCGTTCCAAAGTACTTCGGCTCTTAAGAACAACTGGGGCAATGCATCACTTAGACAAGGTCGCTACGGGAGAAGCTCGGCTCTTTCCCCAATAAGTTTTAGTGAAAATGCATAAAAACGCCCAGTACACGGACATCGGCAGCTTAGAGAAAAAAGAACAACCCCACCACCAGTCTACCTCAACCCTACTTGACACCGTTACTTTTCACAAGAATGGCGAATACATCGTATTCCATCAGTCCAACAACCACACCGGTTCGAGCGTTTGAAGCTCATGAAGGCACTATATCCGCAGTTGCATTGTTCCGCGACAGACAGCGTATGGTGACGGGCTCGAAGGACATGACACTTCGTCTGTGGAACCTGAAGAGCGGGACTGTGTCGAAAACCATGAAGGGACATCGCAGCTGGGTGCAGTGTGTGGTAGTATCACGAGACGGGCAATGGATGGTAAGTTGTGATTTAAACGGAGTGCTCATCCTTTGGAATGGAGAAACTGGGGAGCATATTGGACGACCCTTTCAAGCCCACAACAAATGGATTCGCTGGATGTCCTTATCTCCAGATGGAATGATGCTCGCAACTGGTTCATCGGATATGACGACGAAAATATGGAACACAGAAAGTTGGAAAGTGCAAGGAAACCCGATTGATTGTGGTAGCGAAGTCTTCTGCGTTCAGTACTCACCGTCTGGCGGACTTCTTGCCATCGCGACAATGAAGGATATCCAGATATGGGATACGCGCACAAGGAAATGCATCGCAAATTTCAAGGCTCATGCCCGCGCTGCAATCAAATCGAATTCGTGGAACGTTTCACTAGCGTGGACGCCCGATAGCACGCGGCTTCTCTCAGGGGGAAG
This sequence comes from Suillus occidentalis, assembly GCA_016628085.1. Lineage (NCBI taxonomy): Eukaryota > Fungi > Basidiomycota > Agaricomycetes > Boletales > Suillaceae > Suillus > Suillus occidentalis. The sequence continues at coordinate 17,720 of JABBWB010000038.1, forward strand.
TAATAGGGATCCGACTATACGGGAGTGGGATACATTGACCTGGGATCAGGTCGGTGAACCATGGACAGGTCATTCTGACATCGTCTATGACATCGCCGTGAACACCCGTGGGACTCTGATCGCCTCCGCATCTCATGATAATCATGTCCGCCTCTGGCGACTTTCAGATCGACAGACCATCGCCATATTCACGCACGGCGGCTATGTCCTCCGCGTCACCTTTTCCGTGGATGGCAAGCACATCCTCAGCGGAGGCGACGATAAGCGTGTCTCAAGGTGGGCAATTCCAGAGAACGCGTTGCCTAATTCCAGGGTAAGCCGTCACCCTTGACTTACGTGGTATAGCATGATTCGAGCATAACTCGTGTAGCTCTTCACGTCAAACATGACAATCCGCAATGCATTGATGGATAGGGACTTCTCCGCTGCTGAAACGCTACTATCACAAGCGATCAATGCTGACGCCGGGGTCAACTACATTTCCTACGCCAATCGCTCATTTCTCATGGCGCAGAAATCTGACTGGGAACCGCGCGCTTGAAGATGCGCTTATGGTAAGATACACCATCCCATCATCTCTCCTTGAACACCAGTTGACTTGTCGCATAGTCTCTCAGCATCCAGCCCTCTTTGACGGGCTGCATCTCCCAGGGCATTGCCCTCTGCGGACAAAAGCAGATCAAGGCCGCAATGCAAGCATTCGACCTCGCGTTCATATACATAGACGGAGATTCCAAGACCATCCATCTTGTTCTATTAATCAAGGCATGCCAGCGTTTTCTCGCATAGTCCTTGCTCCTGACCGTTTCCAGGCCATTGCACTTTTTAATGCAAATCAACACGAAGACGCAATGCAGCGTGTCCAAGCGCTGGCTGCTGCGTGCCTCAGCGCTGATGCTGTTGCCTATCGTATGGTAGAAGTGAATATCGACTCGGCTTGTGCCTCGTCGATACTGATTATTTTGACTTTTACACGTCAGGCGTATCTGAATTTCCAACTGGGATTAAATGCCTTGAATGACGCACGTCACAGCGAAGCTGCCGATCACTTCGCTGCTGCTATCAACACCGATACTCTCTCATCCAAACAAGACACCCACTCCATATGGGAGGACTTAACAATGGTAGGTTGATACGATATAGCCTCTTATGTCTCTCATGCGCAACTGGTGCCTTACGCAGCTTTTCGGATGGAACATCAAGTCCTTGTGGAAAACGGTAAACCAGAAACGGTGCTATGCACTCCTTCAGTCGGGCAGATTTCGAGACGCCGTCACATCGTACCATCACATGATGGACACGAGCGATGAAATCACGCAGACCAGCTGCCGTGATTGGTTTACTGGCAGGTCTTCTATAGTGTCACCCATGCTGCAATTCTCACCAGTATGTCACTCAGCTTTCAAGAATGAATGTAACACGCTCTGTGTTAGCAATGGAGATGCTGCTCTCGCTGCGCACGACCACGACAAAGCAATTGCTTTATACTCGGCAGCGATTGACCTTGGTTCTGTAACCAGTGCTGTCTTTGCAAGCCGCTGTTTGGCGAAGATGAACCAAGGAAAATGCGGGCAAGCCATCCTGGATGCGGAAAAGGTGCGGGGGCATCTATTTCTTGTAGCTAATGCTCATTGCGATGTATAGGTTATCGAACTCGAGCCTTCGTCCCACAGGGGATATCAGTTGAAGTATTTTGCCTGCCGTGGCGCGCGGCGCTTTGGCGAAGCTATCGACGCTTTTACAAGGATGCTCTCCAAAATGGATGACGCTTCTGAGTCGCAGATACGGAGTAAGCCTAAAATTTCGCATCCGTCAAGAGACTCAACTTTCTTCCCAGACCTGCGCAAGCAGTATATGAGCGAATTCGAAGCGGCGGGTGTTATCCGAAAATCTATTGACGCTCAACTCGAGAAACGCTCCACTTCGTCTATTAAACACTACCATCGGTGTTTTATGTGACCGAGAGGCCCAAATAACCACGTTCAAGACAAGCGCTGAGTACAAGAAACTTCTACTATTCGTGATGGAGCATTCAGGCTCGCGAATGGAGCACATTGAAGAAGTGGTGGAAAAATACTTCCGTTGCGTCATGCTGTCACACAGGTGGGATGCGAGGGAGCCACTGCGACAAGACATCCAGGGCAAGATCGTGTACGAGTTGCATCCAGTTGGTGGTATCGTGAAGTTGCAGTCATTCTGCAAGATTGCTCGCGATGCGGGATATCGCTGGGCCTGGATGGATACGTGCTGTATCGACCAGACCAACAACGTCGAGCTTCAAGAATCGATTAACTCTATGTTTGTCTGGTATCATCATTCAGCACTTACGATCGTTTACCTGTCAGATGTTCCACCTTCCTCCGAGTCTGGCGCATTGGCAAAGAGTGTTTGGAACGAACGAGGATGGACGTTTCAAGAACTTTTGGCTTCGAGATGTATCCTCTTCTATCAGAGTGATTGGACACTATATCTTAATGATCGCTCTCCTAACCACAAGGATTCCGATGTCATCATAGAGGAGGTGGCAGATGCTACAGGCATAGACCGAGAGGCCCTCGTCAATTTCCGTCCAGGGACGAGAAATGTCCGAAAGACACTCCAATGGGCGTCCTCGCGTATCACCACACGGCAGGAAGACATCGCTTACTCCTTATTTGGCGTCTTTTGCGTCAGCCCAACCGTTAATTATGGGGAGAAGAAGCAGAACGCCATTGGGCGGCTCTTGGAAACAATCATAGCTCGGTCAGGTGACATCACTGCCCTGGACTGGGTTGGAAAACCATCCGAGTTCAACAGCTGTCTGCCAGCCGACATCTCTTCATACAAGGCTCCACCGTACATATACCCATCTCTATCCACTGAAGAGCTGAATGAATCAGTCTCGTCACTACGAGACACTGGGGTCGTACAATTGGCTTCGAAATTGTACAGCAAACTTGACTCCCTTCATGCTCCCCGTTTCGTGCATCGACGTCTACATCTGTTTTGCATCGCATTCCGTGTCACCGACATCAGACGAAAGAGCCCTCAAGGCCAGGATACTCGTGTCACGTATGAAGTCAAGGCAGGCGGACTTCGAGACCTGCTGATCACCACAGAGGACAAGCTCTTGCCGGCAAGACCCGCTCAGTTCTTCCTCATTCGTCCATGGGATCATAGTCTTCTTGAGTCGCCTGATGACGCGCACAGTGTGGACAATTGCCCCGCGTCCCACTCTCCCGAAGACGTTTTGCCGGTCGGGTTCTCCGGAGAGCATGGGCTGGTCGATTCGGAACGAGCATTGCGATTGATTGTTCGCCTTGCCCAGCCTTTTAGCGCATTTTTGCTAAAGGGTGAGCTCCCCAAAGAATACAAGAGAGTCGCCTCAGACCACGGTATCATTGCACAATTGAAGGACACCACCATGACTAGTATTCGCGACATGCAGATCAGGACACTAGAGATACTGTAGTGCAGAAATTCGAAATTAATGTGGCCGGAGAGTTTTAACATTTCAGATCAGACTGGATAGCCCATTCACTGTGGGAAGTGAAGCCCATGAATTTCAGTACGAGAAAACACTGAAAGCCAATAGAAAGAGCCACTCAAAGTTGTAAGCCGAGTGTATCACGCTCAACGGAAACTACTTCGAACAATCAAGATACCTGTCAGTTGCCTCCACCAGTCTCCTCCATCGGCCTCCATTCCAAATTTTCACTTCCTCCCACTCCTCAAAACAATACTGTATCCACTTGTACAGTCCCGCGACCATGAAATCAGCAAAACACGGTGTATCCCCCAATATGAATTGACCGCTGCTCGTCGCGTACCACCCGTCCATGGTATCGCATGCAGCTCGCAGGGCATTCACCTGTTGCTCTCTCTTCTCGGGCGATGCAAACTGCTCCCACGGAATGCCGAATTGCTCTCCACGAGTGCGAATATAATACTCCTTGCTCACCGGATTGAGCTTCTGAACACCTCTAAAACAGGCCAGCAAGCTGGCGTCCATCATGGCGTTATGGAACGCGGTCTGAAAGACGTGTACCAGCGCGGCTGTATTGTTTGGCAGTACTTTTGGTGTATCGGGGTATTGCTCGTCAAGGTACTGTGCGATAGTGAAGGAGTCTGTAATCAACCTATTCGTATTTGGATCCATGATGATAGGAAGCGTGTCCACGGGTGTTGGGTTTCCCTTAATGTCAAGCAAGGTGGTAGGTGCAAGAGAGTGCTGCTCGTAGAATGGCTTGATATCTGGAAACTCGAGCCAGACGGTCTGGAAGGGCAGACCCTTGAAGGTGAGACAATATCTATGACACATCAACAACAGAAAGGAGCTCATGAGGCAGGTAACGTACCTTGTTTTCATTGTATTTGGAGACCATGGTTGACCCTGCACGACGCAGGGAATGTCATAGAAGATAATGGGTTTGAGCCCTGACATTGATGTGTGGTATCCACGAAATGTGCCAGGTAGAGTAGTACGGGGTTGGTCTCCCTGTGCTGGTGATGGTGGGTTAACCGTCGGAAAACGGGATCCAAAAGACAAACGCAATCTCAGTCTTTATAAGTTGTGATAGTTACGGACCTATGACAGTCAACCAGCTACCAAAAGGACAAATGATACTGCGGCCGCAAGCTGAGGACTCGATTTGCTTAGATATATATCACCACTAACTGCTGCCTGCTTCAGGAATGATCGTGAACATGTTGATACTGGGTAGTAGGTTCTAGTACTAGTGGGGAGCTTCCGGGCCGAGCCTGATGCGGTGCTTTTGGGGACCACAAACCTCTAAACAAGCCATGGAGTCGCTCAGTTGATTCTTTATACTTAGATCCACACTCACCAAGTCAGGCGGTACTTCATCAATGTTCACCATATGTCGTGGCTCTGCAGGTCAACCGGTCAGGTTCCCCATGTACAGTTTGAACGACCTCGTCGCCAAACGATCTACCATATTGCATTGTATGATTACTCCGACATTCTACAGTGACCGAGCTTTCACCACGCAGGCTTTTGGATAAGAGCCCAGCCTGTAGTCTTCACTCATCACAAGCAGTCGATTAGTGAGTGCGAGAAGTAGGCAGGAGAAGGGAGAGGACCTGAGTCGTCATAGCACGAGCCGAATACCCTTGAAAGTTGAGCAAGGAACGGTAGGATGATCATCATTAGATCAATTGGCAAACACGAATAAACTCAGGCTTCGTGAACTACGGTTATCGCGCAACCGTGGAGGAACGCCTAGTATGATATGGGTGACCAACCACGAGTTCGCCAGTTCCATATCCACATTCTAGCATCCAACGACCTCCCCGCCGGTAGTATGCTGTTCGCAGAGATATTGAGATTCGACATCGCTGATTATCCGTAGTGGTATTGAAATGTTTTTACGATTCCCGTCCTCAGCCTCCGCAGGCTTTGAGATCCTAAGGCCGACTTGCCATGATCTCCACCAACCGCAGTGATAATCTGTCCCTTGACCCCAAAAGTGCTCTTACTCAACAATCTCCCTGCTGATCCCGTCGCAGAGTGGTCATGTCATTGGTCAGATGCAACGAAAATTTAATGGCCATCCGAAGATTAGGATGGGGATCTTAGATGCTAGAGCGGGGAATTGCGTCGGCGTGGGTGTAACTTTGCGAGGAGGTAAGTTGAAGGGGCAAAGGATACATTTGAAGGAAGCAGAGGTACTTGTGTGCTGTAAACTCTACGGTGAATCGTGAAATTTCTCAACAGATTTTACATAAGCAGGGAGTTCCAATCAGTGAGAGAGAGAGAGAACTTCTGTATTTATATACCGCAACAAACAAAGTAAACTGTTAAGACGCGGTGCCCTATTAGGGCTGTACTGGGGAATATTGTAACAGGGTAAGGGATGTAGGTATAGTACGAATAGCCAGGCGGTCTTCATTTGAAAGAATTCGGTGCGCGTATAAGTTCGTCCGGTGTCCAGGTTGAATATAATATGGAACAGTTTCTTTCCTTTCACTTCCTTCGTTGCCTTCTTCTCTACTCTCACTCAGGCTATCATCTCTCTTCTTACTACCAAGTCTCCTTCTCGTTCCAGTCCGACCTTCTTGAATGCACTGGATTCTTCAATAAATTTCGCTAATGCCTTGATACCCTTTTCCGTACCCAAGATCTCGTTGAGTATTATGTTGTAGGATACTTCACATAGATGAATGCGTTGTCGCACAAAGAGTGGACAGTCACGTAGGATGTGCTCTCTTGTTTGACGTGGTTCCCCGCATGAGCACATGATGGGTTCGGTGGGGACGAATGTGGCATAGTATTCACCAAAGAATCCATGTCCTGTGCGACATTGGATGAGACGGCCGTATACTTCTCGGGGGGTGTGAGTGAAGTGCTGGCGAGGTTTGAGTGTCGGTGGAAGACGGTTTGCAATAGCGAAGCGTCCCGTCTGCATTGCCACGTCTCTATACCAACTCTCTGTCCATTTCTGCCGGATCCCTTCCTTGTTTCTTCGGCGCGCATTCGCATAGGTCGAGTGGGGCATGTCGTCACGTCTAGTGGCTGCTTTAGCGAGCTTGTCAGCACGCTCGTTGCCAACGATATTGTGGTGCCCTGGGATCCATGCGATATAGACATGGTGAAGGGGTGACATGGTTAGGAATTCCTCGATTGAGTGTCTGATCTGTAAAGCAATGTATTGTGAGGGTCCGGGTGAAGCTGCATATGTGGCTTGCACCACGGAGTTGTTATCTATGAAGAAGTGTAAATGAGTCACCTGGGAGTTACGCGCGAAAAGGATAGCCTGCGATACTGCTTGGAGGAGCGCTAACATCTCTGCATCATATACTTCTGCCCTTGGACCCATTCCTTCCTGTCCCCTGAAAAATTCTCTTCCTCTGTGATATCCGGCCCATCCTGCTCCAGCTCTGTCCTCCCCTCCAACCGATTGTTTCAACCCATCTGAGTAAACGAGGAGGTGCGTGTCCTCTGTTTGAAGAATCCGAGCGGCTTGTATGTGTGCTTTAGCGGCTTCTTTCTTGCCTTCTTTTTGTTTGTCTGATATCGTTAGGCGGCCGCAGTATATTTCCACTGTATTTGCCCAAGGTGGCAGTGCAAATATGTCGATATGTTCTGCTTCCGGGGATGCTCGTTTTGACAGACGAGTAAGTCTGGTTGACTTTGGCGGTTTGCGGCTGCGAGGGCGGTATTTATCAGTAGGAAGTGCGGGTGGGGGATCAGTGAGGTCGAATTGTCGCCATGGTTGGTCAAGTCTCTGTAGGATTGGGTTGAATGAGGGGAGTTTGAGTAATCGAGTGGTGGCGTTGTCATTTGCGTGATCGAGGAAAAGGTTAATGGGGGGAATTGATGCCTCTATTTCAAGGGCTTTTATTGGAGTGGTCTGAAAAGCAGCGCAAATGTGTCTGAGGGATTTGTTTTGCACGCGGTGTCTTGTTACTTAAGGGTCTTATATAGAACGCGTGTATAGAGACAGCACAACTATACAGGATAAGACTTCTTGCCAGTCCTTAAGTACACGGTCTACGACTTTTCTAGTTTTCGTGGTAGATAACGTGCTAGTTCTTTGGGAGGAATTACCTTTTCTTTTTACAACAACCTAATAGACACGAAAGATGATAAAACGAAGTTACTCACGGTAGTATACGATAAACGATAACGAAATCTGGTAGGTATGTTTCACCCTAGTAGGTCGTGTTTCAACCTATGAAAGTCTGTTTCAACTTTGACGAGTCTCCCTTGACGTGAAAGGGAGAGTTTACGAATGTACAAGTAAAGCTTAGAATAGATGAATGATTTGTTGTATAGACACTCTCAAATTAGTGCTGTACAACCTTAGAAAAGATGAACGAGTTATTGTATAGACACTCTCAAATTAGTGCTGTACAATTTTAGAATAGAGAAACGATTGTTGTATAGACACTCTCAAATTAGTGCTGTACAACCTTAGAATAGAAAGAGTTACCTTACTGTATAATCTACTCTCAGAGTTTAGTAGTATACAGTCAAAGGCTTATGTAATCGATGTTGTCTTCAAGGCAATCACACAGGGCCTGCACTTGTCTTACGTAATCTCACACAGTATTGAGATAGAAGGCTTCAAGTGGGAAGAACTTTTTTGCTCAGGTGTAAAATGGGCTCCTTTTATACCTTTTGGGAGGCCAGATTACTAAGCATGATTCAGCACTGGATTGGTAAGAAACCAGGTGTTGAGTCAGCTTGATTACTAATTTACATGGTAGTATTACAAATACAGATGAGTAAATGGCATGAGTCATCACATGGATTGGTAAGAAAACCAGGCCATTTGGTGTGTTGAGTCATCCTGTTTACTAATGTCTTACAAATACAACTGTAAGTCTTACAAAGCATGACGAATCATGACAAAACATGATGAGTCAAGCAGGAAATCCTTACAAATCAGAATTTTCCCAGTCACATGACATGCTTACAAACATGCTCAGAAGGTTGTGGGAAAATCAGGTGGCTGAAATAGCCTAGGAAAATAGAAAGAGACTGAAACAAATGTAAACAAACAGAGATACGCGAGATACAAATACAAATACACAGAATAAGAATACAGTAGAAACTGAGACTGTAAGCTAACGAGTCAAGGAAAAATGGTAGAGTAACTTTGTGAAAGGTGTAGTATGGTGTATCATACCTTCCTTATCACCTCATATACGTATACGGTATGGTATGGAGTTCATACCATGCATGACAGTGGGTGAGCATATTTGCATGGGTTTTTGTGCCCGTCCACCAGACAGGGCTTGCATATGTCATTACGCTGCGAACGCAAGCCAAATATACAGTTTTCAGAAGTGATTGTGAAAGACCTCTCACCGTATTTGCGAGCATAAGTATTCCTTGTGCAATGCTTTCTGCTCTCCCTGCTAGTTCACATACATGTCTGCGAAAAGAAAGTTTAGAGTCAAAATATATGCCGAGTCATTTGATACAGTCACGAGGATTGATTGTCACTTGTCCTTTGTCACTAGGTAGCAAGATAGGTGGTCGATCTGGTGCGCGACGCCATGTGAAATGGATCAGTTCGGACTTGTTGATTTCTGCCATCAGTCCAGCTTCGTGAAGCCAATTGTTTACGAAAATGAATTCCTCCCGGAGTATAGCAACATTGGTGTCCAATGATGGAGATGAAACATATAAGTTCCCATCGTCAATGTAGCAGACCAACGTGGTCGGTGTGGCTTTGTCCGGGCATGGTTCACGAGTTCGTGCCTTTTTGTTGTAAGCTTCATTTAGTGGGCTCGTGCAGATAATCGAGAGGGCCGGAGAGATTGGGGATCCTTGGGGTATACCGTTTTCAACTGGTTCCGATGGAGATAGTATTCCATCCAGACAGATTGCTGCTTGTCGTTCACTGAGAAAGGACCTTACCCATTTTACCATAGGAAGTGGTAGGTGTTTGTCCCGAAGTATTCGGAGTAGCCGTGTATGGTTGACGAAGTCGAAGTACCCTTTGATGTCAAATGTGATACACGAGGTGACGAGTCCATGGTTGCAGGCTGCTTCGATATCATGAACAAATGAGAAGGCTGCGTCAACTGTGGAGCTCCCTGGGCGGCCACCAAACTGTGAGGAGGGTACCAGCATATATTTTGCTGTGTAATATGCCAATCTACTTGCCTGTATGCTTTCAAGGACCTTTCCGAGACATTCCTCTAGCTGTATGAGTCTGTACGCTCTTGGATTTGAGTAGTCTGGTTTCCGGGGCTTGCGTAGAGCTACTGCAATTGTGCGTTGCCAAGCAATGGGATGGTAACCTGTATCAGTAGGTATATATATTCCGATGCAACCTCCCAGGCCCAACGAAGAGCCGTGTAGTTGATTTGGCTGGGTCCAGGAGCTTTTTTGCGATTCGGTCGGTAGATACCCTTCTTCACTTCAGCATACGTTATAGGTTCCCATGGGATGTCATCCGGGAGGTCCTGTTCTAAATCTGGTGCAGCTAAGTCTAGATTCGGTGGAGGTTGGAATAGTTCACCTCGTAATGTAGCACATTTTTCCTCATGTGTTATCGCCATGTTTTGTCCATTATTTCGTCTGAGTGGTGGTGTAGGATAATTTCGTATCCCTTTGGGCCATCGAGTGAACTTCCAAACATCATCGGGGGTGGCTTTTCCCAAAGTCTCGCTCGCCCATTGTCGTTTCGCAAGGCGTGTCTTCCGTTTGAACTGATTGCGTAGCTGGCGAATCTGTTGAACAAGGTCGTGGTCAGCAAAGCCTGTATCTATGAGATATTGTCTAGCCCTTTCACGAGTCTCTGCGATGCGGGTGAGCGATTGCGTGAGGTCAGGGTTCCACCATGGTTTTGCATGTGCACTAGATTTGCGGGTAGGGATTGATCTTTCCGTTGCCTGTGTCAGTGCATCTTGAAGCGCTGTGGTTGCTCTTTCAATATCATCAATGTTAGGGAATGTTGAGTCACGTAGCGGTATCCATGTATCTTCTCTATTCCTCAATTCTCTCATGAACGTTCCTTTCCATGCGCTGATTGTGTCTTCGTCAATGTCTTTCCAATTGAACCGTTGAGCTGTGATATTCTCGATAGGGATACATTCATGGTCCAGTGTCCATGTGAGCGCCGCGTGATCTGATCCATAAGCTTTATGGTAGTCTATTGACCAGTCCTTGATTGTGTCGAGTTCATATGCTCTATCATTGATGAATGTCAGATCAAGGACTGATGAGGATTTGCCGTTGTGGGCAAAGTAAGTTGTTGCTCCACGTACGTTTAGCATTATAAATCCCTGGTCAATCAACCAGTCAACAAAAGCTTCTGCTCGTGGGTTAGGGTTCTCAGCTGTGTTCGACCACATCGGGTGATGTAGGTTCATATCTCCCGAGATGACGACTGGCATTCCGTTTGGTAGCTCAATGTTGAATAGACGGTCTGAAGACCAGTTCGATGGGTCCTCGCCTGCTCTTTGGTTATACATATTTACAAGTATTGTCGGTGTATGCGTTCCTTGGTTGATCTGTAAAATTTGTATGTCAGCATCCATTGCGAGATCAGAACGAAGGGTCACCGTGAAATCAGGTCTGTTCTTGATGTATGCCATGGCTCAAGGAATGATGTTTGCAGGAACGGAGGGTAATGGCAGAATCGGTTGCCATCCAGCCAATGATACTGGGCCCTTTGTGCCATTTCCAATGTCACCGTACCACGGTTCTGTTACAAGCAGGATATCGTATTCATGAATGGTATTGTTGAGCAAGGCGCGACAAACTATATTTGAGCGGTTAGTGTTAAGCTGAATTATTTTTATGGGCTGTGTAGTATGAATTCTCATTGCCATCCAGTTAGCATGTCGTCAGTTATTGGTTGTGCTAACGCGAGATGGGTTTGGGACATTGTGGGTGGGATTGAATTCTGAGTCTCTGTAAGCGCTACTGAGTCGTTAGTAATTTGAGGTCGACGTGCACGTCGCCCTCCTTGAACACTTGGCCGAGGGACTCTTGCGGAGCCTTTGGTTAGTATATGCATGGGACACTTGGTAGAGTCTGCCATGTGCATTCCTCCACAATTGACACATTTGATCGGAAGGTGGTTGCATCCTTTTTGAGCCTTGGCCGTGCTGGGGCATGAGTCACAGGTGTGGGTTGGTTCAGTGTGATTGCCTGCGCATACTCGACACCTAGGAGGATTGAGACATTTGGGTGTATGGTGGTCAAAGGACCAACATCGGTTACACTGACGGACGGGTTTTAAGTCTTGGAAACGTGAAAAAGAGGCATACCGTCCATATAAAAAGACTCCGCTGACGTGTTTGAGGAGATAGTCGACTTCTTCCTGTGACGAGACCGTTAAGAGCATAGTTGAGTGGTATTTGTGTTCGAGAGTCTCCGGTTTAGCCATCCATGAGGGTTCTGTTTTGAAATTGATGTTGTGTACACTGGGATTGTTAGTTTTCATTTCGTAAATTACCTCTGCTCCAGTTCGAGGTTCGAACTCCATCACATCTTCGGCATCAGATTTTCCAGTGTCTACACTGTTGAGGAGAACACGGAACCATTCCTTGTCTGGTGCTGCTGAGTAGTTGGAGTTTCCTACAATTAGGTCTGCAAACGCATCTTTGAATGGAAGCAAGTCATCCGCTGTGTAATCAGGGTGTGTGATGACGATACAGTTACCTTTTGTGTTCCATTTCACGCCATTAACTGTGACTTTGGTGACCTCCTTCAGCCTTTCATTGATAGCTTCTACTAATCCTCGGTCCTTTTGCCGTTGTGTAGGATCCGGAGGGGTTTCTATGTGGAGGATGAGTCTAGAGGGGTGGTGTCGGGTTAGTGGGTTGTTTCGGCGACGGTTCTCTTGTTCTGTTATCTTAGTTGAGTTGGTCTTGGTCTTTGGAGTGGGAGTTATGATGGGGCCATTTGCGATTTGGGTGCGAGAGTCTTGACTGGTTTCCAGTTTGCCTTGTCGTATTTCCTGGACATCTTTGACGAGTTGGTTGAGGATCGGCATTATGTCGTCAGGATTGTTCCTTGGTGCTCCAACCGGTTTAGGGGGTAAGATGGCCTGTGCAATTCTTTGAGCAGCGATACACATGTTATCTGGGAACTTAGCGTGGATTGAGATGTTGTCTAATGCCTCTGCAGCTTTGGTAAGGTGATGATTTAAGTCAGCGATCCATCCTTGCTCCGAACAGGTTTCACTGTAGATGTCCGTTTCTATTTCTGAGTCGTGTTCGCGTTGGACTACATCATTCACCATATTCATATGTTCTGTAGGGCGGCGTTTCGTCTGTCTCGCATTGTTTGGTGAGGCTGTTGGAGAAGTGGTTGCTTCCAGTCGACATTTGTATCCTAGCCCTCTACGTGTGGGTGTGACTGGTGTGTAGTTGGCATTGGATGGTCTATATGGGAATTCTGGAGATGGGAGGGGGTTGTTGGGTTCCGACTTGTCCCACATCCGACGTGGTTGGAATTCTGTCATATGGTTTCTGGTGTTACTAAGGGATGCTGCTTGTGAATACGATCTCGTTGGTATACGTTTGTCAAGGTTTCTAGCTATGCTTATACTGCCTCCTAGCTCGTCGCCCATGTTCTGTTGAACCGTGGGAAAAAAGCGGATGGTGGCGGTTAAAGGTCAAGAAGTTTGTTCCAATCAGTGACTCCAAGGGCGCTTCCGATTCGACCACTCGCTTATTGGGGCCTGGGCTAATGCGTGCACTGACAAGTGACAGCGCGCGGACTCAGTCTGTTCAGTTGATCCTCACATTCATCATCATCGACACTAAGACATCCACGGGTGGATTTGAGCCGCAGTCGTGAATATTCACAACAAGACTCTGAGGGTAAGCTGAGGTGATTGACAGAAGGTCACGGTCGTGATATAAATATTGCCTCCTTAAAACCCGTCCGAGTCACTGGCAGCATTCCGACGCCATGGCATCTCACCTTCACCTGTTCTACCAGCCGAAATTATGGCTCTCATCTTACAACCACAATGCAAGCAATGCGAGATCCATAGTGATTTCTGGCAGGAGGTGGTGAGTCACAGTGTCCTGCGCAGTGCTCAGTTGCAGTCTCATATCAAGATTCAAAAGTCTAGTACTTTATACGCAGAAGGTGCAAGAGAAAACTCACACTCTGAATGGCCCAAGACATAGCCCCTGCGTTCGGGTCACAGACAGGCTTTCCCGGCCACCATCATCGTCTTACCTCAATGTTCCACGTTCGACTACTTGCATCGCATTACTCACAGGATTGGCACAGGCTCGCGCTACACTGCCACCTGGGGATGATGGAGTCCACGAAGGTTTGTGCACCAACTTCTTTCAGGTTTTGTCATACACAATAGGGCGCTAGTAGTACTGAGAAAAGTACTTGTATCGGTCTTCCCAGCCGTCTCTTCCTTCAACATCATCTAGCACTCACCTCACCTACCTGTCCTTGGCTCGTTGCTTCTGGAACTTGGTTTCTCGATACCGCCTACTAGAAGTTGAGTCCATTTCACAAGAGCGGCCGAAGCGCGGTTTCTTTGCACATCGTGCTCACTGCTCAATTAACCCCGCCCATGCAGCTGCAACAGTGCCACATACAACCAGCCGATGCTAGAGGCGAAGCTCCATACAGGGGAAGAAGACGAGCAAATCGACCAGAATGTTGATGCTGAGATGTAAGTAATATATTAGGTTTCGCACACTATTCATCGTCATGGGTGTTGGTATGTTGGGAATGCTCCATTTAGCAGCAGGAAGAATAGCAAGGGTAGCATATACAGAGCTATATAGTGCTCATATTACGATCTCGCTCTCACACACCTCTTCTAATCTGAATACAGTACAAGGGTTTCAGGCGCAAATCATTGTGGGGGGTATGGTCAATTTACTGTGCAGCGCAACCAATCATTCATACCGACGAACCCTCAAAGGCACTCCAATACCATCCTCTCCGACAACCCGCGGACGGGGTAAAATTCCCCTCACAACTTCGACTGCAGTATCCGGTCCATCCCGCATCTCAAACACAAAGTTCTTTACCAGAACCGATAGAACCGTCTGTATTGCACTGAGTAGCGTCAAACTGACTAATTCGCATCACTCACCTTGAATTCCGCAATCGCGAAATCTTTTCCGAGACACGTCCTCGGGCCGTCGACGAATGTCAGCAGATGCCTATGACCTTGGACTTCCTTGGCCTTCCCGCCGATGCCGTCTTCAGCCAGCCAACGGTCAGGCTTGAATTCTTTTGCGTCAGGTCCCCAGATGGCCGCAGAACGATTGATCGCTGCGATTGATATCGTGATCGACGTCCCTCTCGCTATAGATAAGCTGTCCGTCATTTCACCAGACTCCGTGCGCACAGATTCGCTCAAGGGAATGACGTCGTCTGTCACTGCCTGTAGACCTATTGTTAGTGTCTGTTCACACGTGGGCGGCCATACTCACAAGACGAGTGAACTCGCCCACCGGAGGATGGAGTCGTAGAATTTCATGGACAACCGCATCCAAGTATGGGAGGTTGGCCTTTAACTGGTCGTATGTCGGATCAGCACCAAACGCAAGCAGTTCCTCTCTGAGCCTGGCTTGGACATCGAGGTGTCGCGATAGCTCAATCAGCGCCCACTGATTATCACATGAATAACATGCTCAGACTTTATCGGACAGCAAACCTACCGTAAGACTGACTGTCGACGAAGAATCAGATAATATGACAACAACTGACAAGAATCGACTCACTGGATGTCGTCTCGTAACCCGCCAGGAGTAATACCTTCATCTGCAGGATGTGAGTTCACAAATAATGACTATGATATATATAACCTCTACAGACCTGAGCCACTACTTCCTCCTCAGACATATGAAGCTCTGCATCCTGGCCTTCAGATTTAACTGATCGTTGCGTTAATAGAGAAACTGAGATGGATATGTCAAGAGAGCGCACTCAACAATCCGATGATGGATTTCTCCTCGTCTCCCTCGCCCACATTAACGTCCTTCTCCCGGCGGCTGCGAGTCAGCAAGTCCTCAGATATTTCTCCCATGGTCACGCTCAGCTTCTTTGTCAGATTCGACCGCCGAGTGGGAATCTTGGTAATGATGGGAAAGGCCGATGCAAGCAGGATGAACACTTGGTTCACTGCTGAAGCCTGTTGGTTGTTTCCGAAAGTATCAAACACTTCGGTCACGCTGGCGCGCTCCCCATGGAGCGAACCAAAATCATGGGAAAACCCAGCAATGCCAATCGTATCCAGACTGATATTGTGTCAGTTTCGAGCCTTCAATTGCAAAAATGTGGCTTACGATATGTGATTCATCCTTAAAGTCATGTAGATTAGAGGTGCAAGGTTTGGATGCCTGAAAGCTACGCACCAATTTTGAACTTCAATGACAGCACTCCCATCTTTACTCGATTCTAGATCGGCATCCCATGCACCTTTGGTCTGTAAAGTATCAAAATCAGAGATGCTACACTCCCCACATCGCAAATTCTTACCTTGTACGCTGAGTCATAAAATACTGATGTGAGTTTCCGAATCGCCGCATTACTGAATGCTGGTGTGAGGGCCTTCCGCTGCCTAATTCGCAGGGGTAGTAGATCATCGATCAGTCGCTGGTGTGAGAACAAGAGTTGAACAATACCTCCTGTGGGCTTCACCCCGAGACCATAACAGTCCTCTGCCGATCTGATAAGATATGTCAAAGAGACAAGATAATAATAGGCGTTGACATACTGATGCCTCTACAAGCGCTAACGAAAGGGGTGTCTGCACATATGTCCAAGTCTCTCGGGCGTAGAAGTGTGCTATAGCTCTTGGGTCGTATAGCACGACTCTAGTCTGCCCGAGGACGCTCGGAATCATAAATGCTACCCCATACTCCGTTGCCCAACGTTCATACATTGCACCACTATCCTGAGATGAGGCGAGGTCGTGCGAAACGCCATATATTAAGCTGGTACGAGGCGGACCCCGCAGTTGAGTCGTCTTCAATCGCCAGCGAAGCGCCCTTAAGATTTTGACAAAAGCCCACAGTGCAGCGAATGAACAAGCGGCATTGAATGCGCCAACCGAGCGTACAATTGTCCAGAGACCTAATGGAGAGGGTACAGGGATGCTGGATATCTTCATCGTTGTGTTTAATGCGATGTGGGATCTATTGCGAGATTTATAGGCGTTTCTGTGGCAGCGGCAAGCTGCCACGAAGTTGAACGGCTCTGTGCAGGCACAGGACAGTCAAATATATGAGGGCGCTTATACCCGGCATCGTCGTTTTTCGTCAGCAAGTATCATGCACGGAAGCCGAAACCTGTGTCTGAATCTAAACATAGTAATCAGTCTGCAAGAATGAAGAGGATACATGCAAATGTAATTTTAGGCGAGAGTCCCTTCCGAGCCAAATTTGAGCGTGATCCGTGTGGCTGAATATTGCACGTACGCGGAAGTGCCATGAAGTCTGCGCCGCAGTATTCACCTCACGCTGGGTAGTAAGCTGCGCATCGCAAAGTTCAAACGTCTGGGCACATGTCCGATGTCCTGAAGGAGCACGTGAGAAAAGACGTATGAAATGAACAATCAATACTAGTACTGTGGGCCCGTCTCTTGTTGCCGATTCCGCAGAGTAATTGGATGGATACATTCAACTGAGTGATTTCTGCAGTGAGATGGCTCCCGGGATGAATGCCACTTTGCACTTCAATAGAGCATAAGTATGCCATTCGTTACTAGGCTGACAGGGGTCCTATTAGCACGGGCAAGAGAACGCTACCATCATGTCTGGTTGCAAACGTGCGGTAACTATCTCTTGTGGTGGATTGATGGTCGAACATATACGTGCTCCATCAATCATGAACCCATAGCACCACAATATAGCTCCGATCTTGTTGCGCAGAACGGTGGCAAAAATGAACGTAATTCCAGATTGTCAACATTATACAACAGAGTGAATGAAAACTGCCCAACAAAATGAAATACCTACCACGCGGCATACTTGTCCCGCAAGCACTCTAACCCTCCAAGATTCCCATTTCCCTCCATTTCTCCCAAAGCAGGCCAGCGCCGACAGGTGAGTTAGCAGCGCCCTTCACGTCTTTGATGTCCAACAGTTCATATTCTCGTCCAAATGCAAGAAAATGGGCAAAGAGGGAATTGAAATGGGGCTCTGAACGGAGATGGAGGATTTGAGGGTAATGCGCGTGATAGATGTGTGCGAATACGCGTAGGAGCTGACGGTAGACGTGTTTGACGGTCGAGGGAAATGATTGAGGGAAGTCGTGTCCTGTGTACAAACGATTAGAGTGGGAGGGAGGTAAAGTAAGGAGACACTCACCAGACTTTGTGGGGAAAACATTTTCATCATCGAGAAGATTTTGAATCCATGTCATGACGTAGTCAATGTAGGTGGGCGCAGCGAGGTGGACGCTTTTGCGATCTTGATTGATCCATGTGTAATTAAGACTGTAGGGCATTATGAACTAACGTGCTCGGAACAAGAAGACACGTACTTTTGTCCAGCAGACATGGTCGGACATGATTGCTGCGTACAACACTCCGATATGACGCCATAAAACTCATTGAGGTTGGTATAAAAGTCAAAGACTAACGCGCCATTTGAGACGTTTGAATAAATTGAGGCCGATAGACATACCATTGACAGCGACCCACTCCATGATGTCGACATACTTTGGAAGAACGACGATGGTTTTGAAGTTGCCTTTGACGAGTGCTGCCTCTACAAATGGGCTGCACAAATAAAGAGGTTTTTGTGTGCCAGGTGTGACTGGAGATGAAGGTACGGGTGGGGATGGCATGTCAGACGAGAACGTCGAAGAGGTTGGCGTAGGCGAACGCTTTGGTCCGCGCGGGGTACGCGACATGGAACGACTAGGATGGCTTGTCAGATAGTTCGACGATTCTGACCAAGAACTCACCCAATTGAATTGAAGAAAGACATGATAAATGAAACTTCAACGAAGGACAATCAGCACTTGACGATGAGTAGTACTAGTAGTAGCAAAGACTCAAGAGCAGAACTATCATATCCCAAAAAGGAATATAGGTATGTTATGGGTCCAGTGGCGTGAGAGTCTACAGCAGGCCTTGCATTAATATTGTCTGCAATTTATTCATTCAAGGTCCTGCAAGGCTCCGGTCGTCGTCTCTCCATATTACATGGTGGGCACAAGGCGAAAAAGCAAGGCTGCTGCTGCCGCAGCCACTCAGCACGACTACGATGGCGCATCAACTCAAGGAACGGACGAGTTTAACCATCCGCAACTATTCAGCATCCCGCTACCTGTTGATATCGATGTTGAAACACTTTCGAGTTTAATACCGGAAGTCTCATTTGCTACCCCAACACCTGAAACAATAGTGTCTGTGTACAGATTACTCCTTGCACAAGTCGCCGAAACCAATGCCACTCAGAGAGACCTGGAGGAGGCGAGAGCAGAGGTTGAACGGAGGGAAGTGGAACTAGACCAAGCTTATCAAGATGCAGAGAACAAGACAAAAAGTCTTGAGACTTCTCTTGAAAATGTTCAAAGCCAACTCACAGTCACAAGGCAAGAAAAGGAGCAGCTTGGTAGGTATTGCTCTGCTGTCAATGCATTCAAAGCTTATGTTCCCCGCAGCTGCATTAAAAAGTGGCCTAGAAGCACAGATATCAAATCTTAGCACCTCGCAGTCAAGTTCCTCGACCGAACTTGATCAATTGAAACATCGCGTCGAGGACGCTGAACGCGAAAAACGTGACCTTATGGGTGTGGTAAATAGGTTGAAGGAAGATGCAACGCAGCGCGACGGTGCGTTATTTGCATTTATTTCGTGAATCCATAGTTAATATTTCGTAGATGAGGTGCAAAACTTGCGCAACAGCCTCCGACAGGCACGTCAAGAACACCAAACACAGGAGACTCAAGTGCGCGAGCTTCGCTCATCAGAAACGTCTAACAAGGCACGCATACTCTACCTGAAACCTAGTGCTCTTTCATCTTACGCATCTTTAGTTCAAGATAGACTCCTTGACACAACAAGTCCAACTTGCACAGTCCGAAGTTGAGCGAGCAACCGCCGAATTATCATCCAAAATCGAAGAACACGCCAAGTACCGACGCACGAAACATGCTGAGTTTGCGACTCTGCAAGCCGCACACGACTCACTCACCCAACAACACTCAGCATCGGAGAGCGCGTTTAAAGCTCTCCAGAGCGCGCACTCGTCTCAGGCACACCAGCTCACGCAGGCCCTTGCACGCGTACAGGATCTGACTGGACAGCTCGCAGAACAGGAAGCAGCGTTTAATAGTGAGGCATCTGGGCTGCGACGACTCGTAAACATCATGGAAGAGCGCGAGAAGCAGGCGAAGGAGATTGTCGAAGGCATTGAACGCGAATGGGCAGGTGTCGGAGAACGCGCCGAGCGACGCGAGGCAGCTCTGCATGCTGAAGTCGAGAAAGAGAAGCGGGCCCGAGAGGAAGCGGACCGAAAGGTCGATCAACTTGAAACAGTTCTCGAGCGAATGAACCGTGGTGAATTACCTGTCGCCTCCCGCGGAACACCTATCCCAGGAACCCCTGCCACTCCTGCTCGCAATTCTACTCACGCAGCCGGAATGGAGGGTATCATTGGTCTGAGCCCGACAGTCGCAATGGTCAGCAGAGCACAGAAGACCGGCAAGACGTTCACCGAAGTTTATGCCGACTACGTTCGCTTGCAGGATGAATTTGCGAAGAAGTCATCCGAGTATGATCACATGGACAGAACACTCTCTGCAGTGTTGGCTCAGATTGAGGAACGGGTATGTTACATTCCCATATCGTAAAATTGACAGTCTAAGTTGTCTGTCCAGGCTCCCATTCTATCACAGCAACGGGAAGAGTACGACCGCCTGCAATCCGAAGCCGCACAACTTGCCTCACAACTCTCGACCACACTCGCTGAGCGAGAAGCTAATTCAAACGCATTCCAAGAAGCCTCGCAGAAGTTGAAGAAGTCTCAGTCAGAGAATGAACTTCTGCAACGCCAGCTCGATGACCTCGGTCGGCAAGTTCAAACCCTGCTCAAGGAACTTGGGAGACGCACAGACCCGTCTTTGCCTACAGATATTGAGATGGAAGAAATGGAGCCCCTACCAGCTGAAAACATTGATGCAGTCATCACAAACAACCTCGTACTCTTCCGCAGTATTGGTGGGCTGCAAGAGCAGAACCAGAAACTACTCAAGATTGTGCGTGAGCTCGGTTCCAAAATGGAGGCGGAGGAGCGTGATTATCGCGAAGCGCTTGACCAAGAGCAGAGTGAAGCTGTGAGAGAGGCGCACGAAGCGATACAAGATCTGGTCGCACAGCTCGAGAGACAGAAGAAGAGCAGTGATATGACAATTCAGGCGTACATGAAAGAGCGGGATGCGTTGAAAGCCATGCTTGCGCGAGCTGAGCGCTCGGGATTACATGCGGGCGTCAACGGCGATGTCAACGGCGTCACTGGTCCTATCAAGAATAATCTAGCCGCAGAACTTGAAGACGTGCAAGCTCAGTTCGAGGCTTATAAAGCTGAGATGGGCACGGATTCTGTGAAGCTTCGAGAAGAGTTACAGCAAGCGCATCGTGATCTCGGGCACGTCAATGTGGCGCTTGCCAAGGCCAATGCCAAGATCGAATATCTCACTGGTAAGCACTTTCACAGTTTGTTGGTGCTTTTGGTCATTTAATTTTTCATTTAAGACCGTCATCGCATGAGTCAAGACGAAGCAGCACTACATACTCGTGACCTCGACAATCTGACCAAGCGCAACCAACAACTCTACGACCAGTATATCCGGATTGATATTGAGTGTAACCGGGCCCAGCAGGAGTTGTCCGAGGCTAATGGTCGTGTCGAGCAGTTGCGTAATGAGAACGCCAACCTGCGTGCGGAGAAAAAAATATGGGAGGTTTGTCTTTTGGCTGTGTTTACGAGAAACATGATGCTGAGCATGGTCATTTTAAGTCTGTCCAAGTTCGCTTGGTGCAGGAGAACAAGACCCTTTCCGTGGAACGATCTCACCTGGCTGACCTTATGGCCAATGTGCAGAGGATGCATGGCGACCTTGAACGATCAGGGGAAAATGATCGCCGGCGTTTGGAGAACCAGATTCAGGCGATGGACGACCAGGCGTGCGTACCTGGATGTACCCTCTTGATGTCACGAAAGGCTAAATGATTGCCACAGGAAGGACATGAAGGCTCAGCTCTCGCAGGAACGCGATGCAGTCCGCCACGTTACGCTTCAGAAGGATATCGACTTGAAGGATCTACAAACCCGCCTGGACAAGACGGTATGCTTCATTTTCTTTGCAGAAATACACCGGTTCTTATACTTTGCAGACTGCACAGCTATCTCAAGCTCGAGAGTCTCTCGTTGGTGCAGAAACTAGCAAAGTCCACCTCCAAGAGCGCATTGACCAGCTAACACGCCAGCTACAAGGTAACGAGGAGAAGCTTGCCGTGTACGAACGTCGCCCATCAATTGCCAATGGCGCTCCTTCTACTACTGAGCAAGACCTTCCGCGTGAACAGCAACTTGAGCAGGAAGTTGCGGAACTGCGGTTGGTGTCAAAGCAACGTCTGTGGCATCATACTGAACAGATCCATTCTAGGTCTGCTTTGAAGGTCGCTCAAGTCGATCTTACAGCTGCCCGTAGTCACATGCAGCAATTCCAAGAGATCTCTCAAGCCAATGAAGCTGCTCTGTCTGCACTGAATGCAACACATGATCAATACAAGACTGAGACTGAGGCACAGATTTCGAAGAACGAGGTGGGGTCCACTCCAATTTCTTGAACCTTACTTCTAATACTGCTTTTACAGCTGGAGTACAAGGCTCTGCAAGATAAGCTACGCAGCGTCGAGGATGACGTACGACGGTCGGCTGACAAGTTCTCTGAACTTCAACGCACATTCGAGTCAGAGCGGCTAGTTTGGACTAATGACAAAAAGACCTTGGAGGATACCATCGTCGACTTGAGCACCTCTGAGAAGACTTCTGAAACTGACCGCACCACTCGTGAGAGTGAAGTTCGCAAACAGGAGGAAAGGGCGCTTGTAAGTTGCTTTCATTCTGTTGTTATCCGCGTTCTTAGTTTTTTCAGGCCGCAGAAGATAGATACTCGCGTGAAGTGATCGTTCATGCTGAGTCGATCAAGACTATCGAGACCCTTAAGCAACAGCTATCCGCCGCTCAAGCTACCTCCAGGGAGAACCTGTCAGAAGCTGCTAATGCCCAAGCTAAACTGGCAGCATCTGAGGGCAGCTGGAAGCAGCAAAAAGAGGCTTTGGACAAGGAAATTGCTGATCTCAACGCACGGTGGGTCCCTGATTTGATGCGAATCGGGTTCTTAATCTGATTCAAATACAGATCCAAGGATCTGTCCGCACAGAATGCTCTTCTTCATCAACATCTCGAGACTGTTAGCACCCAAGCCACGCGCATACGTCAGGCTGCGGACTCTTCCGCTACGGAGGGCACTTCTGGTGACGTAGATGTTGGTGGCGATGTGGATACTAAGGTTTCAGAGCTCAGATCTGTTGTGGCTTACTTGCGCAAGGAGAAAGAGATAGTTGATCTTCAACTTGAGCTCAGTAAACAGGAGAACGTCCGCTTGAAGGCTCAGATCGAGCATCTGACTCAGAGTTTGCAAGAAACCAGGGCGACCCTTACCGAGGTATGTTCGTTAGTATTCAATACCGTTGATCATAAATGACGCTGGCTTCAGGAACGGGAGCGGGCGATGGAAGCGGCGACTTCGGATGCTCAGCACGCTGAGATGTTGGAGAGGATCAACCAGTTCAACATTCTTCGGGAAAGCAATGCCACCCTTCGCGCAGACTGCGAGACCTATGCTAAACGCTCTCGTGAGCTCGATGCGAAGCTGCAGGCATTGTCTACAGAACTCGAACCTATTAAGGAACAGGCTCGTGTGGCACAGGCAGAGCTGCGAACTAGAGATGCACAGATCACGCGTCTTGAAGGAGAGAGCCGTCGTTGGCAAGAACGCAATGCGCAGCTGCTGAGCAAAGTAAGTGCTTGAGACCGTTTATCTTTATTCAAGCTGATGTGGCTTGACAGTATGATCGTACTGACCCCGCTGAGATCCAAACGCTGAAAGACGAAATTGAAACACTGAAAACTCAGAAGGCTGACTGTGGAGAAACTGGCTGCAGAACGTGAAGAGCGAGCAAACACTATTCAAGCCCGGGTATATATTTTCTTTTTAACGATAACGCCGTTCTGACCAGTCCCAAGCTCTCGCGTCTCGAGGCTAACTTCAGAACTCATAAAGATAGCAACTCGAAAAATGTTGACAAGTTTAAATCTAGCCTTGGGCTGCTTAACAACGAGAAGTCTCAGCTCAATACCACTATCAATGAGCTCGAGGGCAAAATCAAAACTCTGACTGCCGAACGAGACGCACTGCGCACTACTTCGGCACCTGATGCATCGCAGCAGTTGAAATTGCAGCTGGAGACGCTACGGCAAGAGAAGGTCACTCTGGAGCAAGCGTTGGCCAATGAGAGAGCTGCCAAAGCCCAGGCGCCTGCCGAAGGTTCATCAGATCAAGCTGCGCTCATTGTATGCTTTTCTTTCTAGTGAGAGTTTTGTTGCTTACCCCATTCATCTAGGCTTCCCTCAGTCAGGAAAGGGATAGGCTGCTGGAAGAGAAATAGGCTTTGAGCAAAATTGGACCCTCTACTCTACCTTCTGACACTGAACGCTCGTGGGAGTCGGAAAAGCTTGAGCTCGTAAAGGCGCGAGACGAGGCATTGGCGCGTGCTAGTGTTGGTCATTTCGTGACTGTGTGAAACTACCCTGACGACTTTTTTCAGACCGTCGACGATTTGGCGAAAAAGGCGTTCGATGACGTCAGGAACCTCCGTCAATCCAACGACAAATTCCAAGCCAGAATTCTTGAAATGCAGAAATCCAGAGAGAAATTGAACTCGGAACAAGCAGCCATTGTCGCCGCCGCTGTCGAGAAGGCCAAGAGTGAAATAACTACCGGCGGTGCTCCTGTAAACACCGAGGAACTCTCGAAGAAGCATGCCCAAGAACTGGAGGCTCTGCGAGCTCAGCTGACTGCCCAGCACGAGGCGGCCCTCAAGGCAGCAGTTGACTCTGCCACCAAAGCTGTCAAGACGGAGGCTCTCACTTCTTCTTCCGATGAGTCAACGCAAGCCGCTATTTCCGCTGCCATCGCTGCTCATGACGCAGAGCTCCAAGCTCGACATAACGCAGAATTAGATGCAGCGGTCGAGCGGGGTAGATTAGAATCGCAGGCGAAGAGCAAGATCAAAGATGGCCAGCTTGTCCGGTCTCAAGCCAAGCTCAAGGATCTGGAAGCGCAAGTGTTAGAGTGGCGAAAGGCTGGTTTGATCCCCGATGCTCCGCCACCGCAAACTCCTACAGCGTCAACCTCCAAGATGTCACCCCCAGTTACCGCTGCAGCTTCTAGTTCACAACCAACCATGACCCCCACTCATGCAGCAACTGCACCAAGTGCAACAACTGTGAAGCCTGCTGCTCCAGCTCCAACCCCAGCAGGTCAACCTGCAGCTGCTAGTGGAGAAAAGCCGCCCACCAGTGGTGCGGTCTCACTTGGTGTCTCCAGAGGTGGCCGAGGTAGAGCTGCACCGCGCGGCGTTGGGAGAGGCATCAGTATCCGAGGTGCAGCGCCCGGTCGGGGTGGCGCCCCACCCTCTGCTGCAACTACATCCGGAACTACAGGGTTGTCAATCAGTGGTGCAGCGAGCAAACGTAGTCGAGAAGAAGATCTGGCCGCGGACGATTCACTGGCAAAGCGGCTGAAGCCTGCAACAGAGACCACCACCGCACCTAAACCCCCTGTTACTCTCCGTCGCCCGCCCCCATCATAGCCGGACCCACAGTAGTGTAGTACAAACTTGCTTGCATCCCACCATGACTCTACATATTGTATCATTATTTCACTTGTCGATTCTGCCACAATTATTATTACATCCTGTTTGTCATTTGCATTCTGGTCATGTAAAGGTTTGTCCGGTCAATTGGGTTGACATCCATAGGGTGTTCGAAGTCCCACTGCCTCATAGGGATGCGTAACGCCAAGAAACGAGCACTTTCCACACAGACTCCGGTTGCTAGTAGCTAATGGCCCATACCAATGGTACTTTTGACTGCCGCCTTCTCTCAGAATCGTTTCAGAATCGACTCGGAACGTTTCAGCGCCTTATTTTGAATACTCTAATCAATTGTGAGTGTGATATTGAAATTCGCACAATTGCAACACTGCTTACTGCCACAATGGAACAAGGATTGTTTGAAAAGCGAGTTTATTATGTAGCCGAGCCGCAATGGACGCCGTCTGGCCCTACATAAAGCGCTCATGGCGACACTACGATAAAGGTGTTGTCCAAGGAAAACTACTACTTGTGCACACTCTATGGTCATAGAGTAGTTGGAGCTCCAAAACATACTGCCTCAGGCTGGTGTCCTCGTTTATGCGGGCCTGGGTATGTAGTCGGAAAACTGTTGTATCATGTAGGTCCCAAGTGTTGTAAAGAACAATTGGGGCAATACATCAAGGTCGAAGCTCGCCCCTTCACCTAGCAAGTGATATAAAAACGCCCGGCACACGGACATCGGCGGCACCTATGCAGCTTAGAGAAAAAAGAACAACCCCACCACCAGTCTACTTCAACCCTACTTGACACCGTTACTTTTCACAAGAATGGCGAATACATCGTATTCCATCAGTCCAACAACCACACCGGTTCGAGCGTTTGAAGCTCATGAAGGCACTATATGCGCAGTCGCACTGTTCCGCGACAGACAGCGTATGGTGACGGGCTCGAAGGACATGACACTTCGTCTGTGGAACCTAAAGAGCGGGACTGTGTCGAAAACCATGAAGGGACATCGCAGCTGGGTGCAGTGTGTGGTAGTATCACGAGACGGGCAGTGAATAGTAAGTTGTGATTTAAACGGAGTGCTCATCATTTGGAATGGAGAAACTGGGGAGCATATTGGACGACCCTTTCAAGCCCACAACAAATGGATTCGCTGGATGTCCTTATCTCCAGATGGAATGATGCTCGCAACTGGTTCGTCGGATATGACGACGAAAATATGGAACACAGAAAATTGGAAAGTGCAAGGAAACCCGATTGATTGTGGTAGCGAAGTCTTCTGCGTTCGGTATTCACCGTCTGGCGGACTTCTTGCCATCGCGACAATAAAGGATATCCAGATATGGGATACGCGGACAAGGAAATGCATCGCAAATTTCAAGGCTCATACCCATGCTGCAATCAAATCGAATTCGTGGAACGTTTCACTAGCGTGGACGCCCGATAGCACACGGCTTCTCTCAGGGGGAAGTGATAGGGATCCGACTATACGGGAGTGGGATACATTGACCTGGGATCAGGTCGGTGAACCATGGACAGGTCATTCTGATATCGTCTATGACATCGCCGTGAACACCCGTGGGACTCTGATCGCCTCCGCATCTCATGATAATCATGTCCGCCTCTGGCGACTTTCGGATCGACAGACTATCGCCATATTCACGCACGTCGGCTATGTCCTCCGCGTCACCTTTTCCATGGATGGCAAGCACATCCTCAGCGGAGGCGACGATAAGCATGTCTCAAAGTGGGCAATTCCAGAGAACGCGTTGTCTAATTCCAGGGTAAGCCATCACCCTTGACTTATGGTATAGCATGATTCGAGCATAACTAGAAAAGGTGCAAGGGCATCTATTTCTTGTAGCCAATGCTCATTGCAATGCATAGATCATCGAACTCGAGCCTTCGTCCCACAGGGGATATCAGTTGAAGTATTTTGCTTGCCGTGGCGCGCGGCGCTTTGGCGAAGCTATCGACGCTTTCACAAGGATGCTTTCCAACATGGATGACGCTTCTGAGTCGCAGATACGGAGTAAGCCTAAAATTTTGCATCCGTCAAGAGACTCAACTTTCTTCCCAGACCTGCGCAAGCAGTATATGAGCGAATTCGAAGCGGCGGGTGTTATCCGAAAATCTATTGACGCTCAACTCGAAAACGCTCCACTTCGTCTATTAAACACTACGATCGGTGTTTTATGTGACCGAGAGGCCCAAATAACCACGTTCAAGACAAGCACTGAGTACAAGAAACTTCTACTATTCGTTATGGAGCATTCAGGCTCGCGAATGGAGCACATTGAAGAAGTGGTGGAAAAATACTTCCATTGCGTGATGCTGTCATCGACCAGACCAACAACGTCGAGCGTGAAGAATCGATCAACTCCATGTTTGTCTGGTATCGTCATTCAGCACTAACGATCGTTTACCTATCAGATGTTCCACCTTCCTCCGAATTTGGTGCTTTGGCAAAGAGTGCTTGGATCAAACGAGGATGGACATTTCAAGAACTTTTGGTTGCGAGATGTATCCTCTTCTATCAGAGTGATTGGACACTATATCTTCATGATCGCTCTCCCAACCACAAGGATTCCGATGTCATCGTAGAGGAGTTGGCAGATGCTACAGGCATAGACCGAGAGGCCCTCATCAATTTCCATCCAGGGACGAGAAATATCCGAAAGACACTCCAATGGGCATCCTCGCGTATCACCACACGGCAGGAGGACATCGCTTACTCTTTATTTGGCATCTTTTGCGTTCGCCCAGGCATTGATTATGGGGAGAAGAAGCAGAACGCCATTGGGCGGCTCTTGGAAACAATCATAGCTCGATCGGGTGACATCACTGCCCTGGACCTGGGTTGGAAAACCATCCGAGTTCAACAGCTGTCTGCCAGCCGACTTGTCTTCATACGAGGCTCCACCGTGCATGCACTCATCTCTATCTACTGAAGAGCGCGACAAATCGGTCTCATCGCTACGAGATACTGGGATTGTACAATTGGCTTCGAAATTGTACAAGCAAACTTGCCTCCATGGATGCTCCCCGTTTTGAGTATCGACGTCTACATTTGTCTTGCATCGCATTCCGTGTCACCGACATCAGACGAAGGAGCCCTCAAGGCCAGGATACTCGTGTCACGTATGAAGTCAAGGCAGGCGGACTTCGAGACCTGCTGATCACCACAGAGGACAAGCTCTTGCCGGCAAGACCCGCTCAGTTCTTCCTCATTCGTCCATGGGATCATAGTCTTCTCGAGTCGCCTGATGACGCGCACAGTGTGGACAATTGCCCCCCGCCCCACTCTCCCGAAGACGTTTTGCCGGTCGGGTTCTCCGGAGAGCATGGGCTGGTCGGTTCGGAACGAGCATTGCGATTGATTGTTCGCCTTGCCCAGCCTTTTAGCGCATTTTTGCTAAAGGGTGAGCTCCCAAAGAATACAAGAGAGTCGCCTCAGGCCACGGTATCATTGCACAATTGAAGGACATGACCGTGACTAGTATTCGCGAGATGCAAATCAGGACACTAGAGATATCGTAGTACAGAAGTTTGAAATTTACCGGAGATTGTTATTAGATTAAATCAATTTGACCTGGAATGTACCTTGGGGTGCATTGTGTCATTAATATTGGAGTGCAGCATGTTGTAAGAGATGAAGCAAGAAAAAACAGCTTGTTCAATAATCGGCCTCCATGAACAGACGCAACGGCTGGAGCAGTCACGAGCTTAAAGTTTACGCCCAGGGACGTGAGACACATCAATGTTGATTATACTCTTGGTATGGTTAGGACAGTAATACTGCGGATGATCCGATCAATCCACATCAACGCCCGGTGACATATTTTACCGTGATCCACATTTGGGTGACCTACAGCATTGCTTAGCCACATAAATGCTTTGACTTGTACACCGAGTACTGGCAAAGCCAGTCCCGTGTTACTAGTACTCGAATATCGTGTAAACAATGTCGACGCCAGGGCTCAAACCCATTGTCCTGTATGACATTCCCTGCGTCGTGCAGGGTCAACCATGGTCTGCAAAAACGATGATCACAAGGCATGTTAGGGTTCTCCCGAAGATTTCTCCTTGGTCGCTGACACGTCATATAACATAGATATTGTCTCACCTTCAAGGGTCTACCCTTCCAAACCGTCTGGCTCGAGTGCCCGGAGATCAAGCCATTCTACGAGCAGCACTCTCTTGCACCTACCACCTTGCGCGTCACCAAGGAAACTGCAACACCCATACACACGCTCCCTGTCATCATGGATCCAAATACGAATAGGTTGATTACAGACTCATTTGTGATCGCACAGTACCTTGATGAGCAATACCCCGATACACCGAAAGTAATGCCAAACAACATAACCGCGCTGGTGTACGTCTTTCAAACCGCAATCCATAACACCGTAATGGGCACCGTCTTGCTGGCCACTTTTAGAGGTGCCCAGAAGCTCAATCCGGTGAGCAAGGAGTATGTTATTCGAACTCGTACGGAGCAATTCGGTATTCCATGGGAACAGTTTGTAACGCCAGAGAAGAGAGAACAACAGTGGAATGCAATGCGTGCTGCATGCGATACCATGGACGGGTGGTATGCGACGAGCAGCGGTCAATTCATATTGGGGGATACACCGTGTTTTGCTGATTTCATGGTCGCGGGACTATACAAGTGGATACAGTATTACTTCGAAGATCAGGAGTGGGAAGAAGTGAAGAGGTGGAATGGAGGGCGATGGATGAGACTGGTGAAGGCAACTGACAAATATCTTGATTGTTTGAAGTAGTTTCGTGGGGCGCGATCACATGCACTCTGCTAGTACATGACCAGGATGCAATGTCAATTGTGGATCGAAAAGTGAGTCATTGATGTTGCATTGATGGTAGGATGCGGCAAGTCCGCACACACTACTGCAGATGAGTGGCCGCGTCCAACCATGATGGAGGCGGGCAGCGGTGAGTAACAGGGGGCTGATGGCCATTACTAGTAGACAGGGCCAGTATAGAAAGCGAAATTCGCAATAAAACAAATGCAAGGAAATTTATCGATGGCGACGCTCCAGTTGAAGGTTTGAACGAAAATTGTTTGGAATAGTTTTGACTCGGAGGTTGGTATTAGTGGTTCCGAAGTACCAGTATGTAATACGTAAATAGTATTTGGTACTAGTAATTCAAGTTCATCGCCATCATGTCTACCGCGACGATACTTGGATCTAGTCCAGGGTTGTACATGTCTATAAACTTCAAGCTTCAAGTTGTGCCCCAGTCAACTCGGAAGCCCGGCGTCGGCATCATGATGATCAATGCACGCCTGATGCCAGTGCGGCTCGGAGCTGAGCGCTGCTCAGCCTGTGAACAATCTTACTGTGACTCCTCTCAATCCATCTGACACTCGAATCGAATGGCCCATGTAACACGCAGAAGACACGTGCTGCTACCATCATTCGCGTTCTACCAATTTCTCCCGCGCTGTCTCCAGCACTCTGCACATGCGGTTGCTGCGGCTGCCTTGAGTGTAGCGAATCGCCACGGCACGAATTTATCTCCGCGCAAGGCTGCGTACCTGCAATAATCAGCTAAACGCATCTGGTTCAATCTCGAATGTAGGCTCAGGCTCAATATCTGCTTTATGTGGCGTATTCTTCATTCTTGCACATTGACTAGTTCATCCACTCGGGTTCAAGTAGTGCACAATCTAAACACAGGTTTCGGCTTCTTGAATATAACTTGCTGACGAAAAACAACGGTGCCGGAGATATCCGCCCGTAGTTGACTGTCCTGTGCCTCAAAGCCGTTCAACTTCGTGACCTCGCCGCTGCCACAGAAACAGCTATAAATGTCGCTTAATAGATCCCACGGCATCAAACACAACGATGAAGATATCTAGCATCACTGTACCTTCTCCATCAGGTCTCTGGACAACCGTACGCTCGGTTGGCGCATTCAAAGTCGCTTACTCATTTGCTGCATTGTGGGCTTTGGTCAAAATCTCAAGGGCACTTCGCTGGCGATTAAAAACGACTCAACTGCGGGGTCCGCCTCGTACCAGCTTAATATATGGCGTTTCGCACGATCTTGCCTCATCTCAGGATAGTGGTGCAATGTATGAACGTTGGGCAACGGAATATGGGGTAGCGTACACAATTCCAGGCGTCCTTGGGCAGACTATAATCGTGCTATGCGACCCAAAAGCTATAGCGCATTTCTACGCCCGAGAGACATGGACATATGTGCAGACCCCTCTTTCATTAGCGCTTTTAGAGGCATCAGTATGTCGATGTTAACGCCTATTCTTACCTTATCTGTTTGACATAGCTCGTCAGGTCGGTAGAGGGCTACTATGGTCTCAGGGTGAAACCCATAAGAGGTATTGTCCAACTCTTGTCCTCGCGCCAGTGACTGATCTACCACCCCTACAAATTAGGCAGCGGAAGGCCCTCACGCCAGCATTCAGTAATGCGGCGATTCGGAAACTCACATCAGTGTTTTATGACTCAGCGTACAAGGTAAAGATTTATGATGTGGCAAACGTATCGTTTCCGGGCCTGATGCTTCACAGGCCAAAGGTGCATGGGATACTATTATAGAATCGAGCAAAGATGGCGACGCTGTCATCGAGGTTCAGAACTGGTGTGTAGTTTTTCTGGTTTTGTGAGGCTTATTTTTAATTGAAACGGCTCAAAGGATGAATCACATATCGTACGCGACGATGTTTTGCAATTGACAGCTTGAAACTGACGCAATATTAGTCTGGATACAATTGGCATCGCTGGTTTCTCCCATGATTTTGGTTCTCTTCATGGAGAGCGCGCCAGCGTGACCGAAGTGTTTGATACTTTCGGAAACAACCAACAAGCTTCAGCAGTGAACCACGTTTTTATCATGATCGCGTCAGCGTTTCCTATCATTACCAAGATCCCCACTCGGCGGGCGAATCTGTTCAAGAAACTTAGCGTGACCATGGGAGAAATATCTGACGACTTGCTGACCCGCAGCCGCCGGGAGAAGGATGTAAATGTGGGCGAGGGAAACGAGGAGAAATCCATCATCGGATTGTTGAGTGCGCTCTCTGGGATATTCATCGCAGTCTCTCCATTGACGCGACAATCAGTTAAATCTGAAGGCCAGGATGCAGAGCTTCATATGTCTGAGGAGGAAGTAGTGGCTCAGGTCCGCGGAGACTGTACCATAGTCATGATTTGCAAACTCACATCCTGCAGATGAAGGTCCTACTTCTTGCGGGTTATGAGACGACATCAGGTGAATCTATTTCTTGTCCGCTGCTAATTAATGTTGGCTGACTCTTCGTCGACAGTCAGTCTTACGGTAAGCCTACTGTCCGATAACGTCTGTCCACGATATTCACATGGTGATTAGTGGACGCTGATCGAATTATCGCGACACCCCGATGTCCAAACCAGGCTCAGAGAGGAACTGCTTGCGTTTGGTTCTGATCCGACATACGACCAGTTAAAGGCCAACCTCCCATACTTGGATGCGGTTGTCCATGAAATTTTACGACTCCATCCTCCGGTGGGCGAGTTCACTCGTCTTGTGAGTATGGCGGTCCACGTGTGAATAGACACTAACAATAGGTTTACAGGCAGCGGCAGATGACGTTATTCCCTTGAGTGAACCTGTGCGCACGGAGTCCGGGGAAATGACGGACAGTATATCTATAGCGAAAGGGACAACGATTAGGATATCAAGCGCAGCGATCAATCGTTCTGCGGCCATCTGGGGACCTGACGCAAAAGAATTCAAGCCTGACCGTTGGCTGACTGAAGACGGCATCGGTGGGAAGGCCAAGGAAGTTCAAGGTCATAGGCATCTGCTGACATTCGTCGACGGCCCGAGGACGTGTCTTGGAAAAGATTTCGCGATTGCGGAATTCAAGGTGAGTGATGCGAATTAGCCAGTTTGACGCTACTCAGTGCAATACAGACGGTTCTATCGGTTCTGGTAAAGAACTTTGTGTTTGAGATGCGGGACGGACCGGATACTCCAGTCGAAGTTGCGAGGGGAATTTTACCCCGTCCGCGGGTTGTAGGAGAGGATGGTATTGGAGTGCCTTTGAGAGTTCGTCGGTATGAATGATTGGTTGTGTTACACTAGCAATTGTGCCATGTTCCTCCCCGCTTATTCCCGATTGGAACTATTGTAATCAGATCAGAGGACGTACTTGTGATATGGACACTGTAAAGCTCTGTATATGCTATGAATTTGAAAGCTGGTGACGACTTGGTGACG
Organism: Suillus occidentalis; assembly: GCA_016628085.1. NCBI lineage: Eukaryota > Fungi > Basidiomycota > Agaricomycetes > Boletales > Suillaceae > Suillus > Suillus occidentalis. The sequence continues at coordinate 51,334 of JABBWB010000038.1, forward strand.
AATAATATTATTTTGATCACTTTGCTTGAGATCACGTCGTCTGAAGCAGAGATATACCAAGTACTTGCGATAGACAGTATCGAGTCAAGTCATCTAATCGTTACTTCCCTCGTGTCTACTATCCCCGATAACTAGATAGTAGACATGCAATTCGCGCATGTGTTCTTCTGTGAGTGAATGATTCAGAACCCAAGTTAGTAACGCCCCGCGCTTCACAAAGATCAATCACCATTGAGGCCGCGTGCGAGGGTGAGTAAATTGTTTTCAAGATAAAAAAATAAAAGAGAAAAACCCACAGCGCTCCCCCTGTCTCGCGCTTCTTTGTGCTGCCCAGAAAGATTTCAACCCTGCTTGTGAATATGTTTTAGAGGAGCCGCAAAGGAGGAAAGCCATGAAGTTGAAAGTGGCACACGGAAGATTGATGGGATTCTGTACGACAAGCAAGGACATACTGGTCAGCATTAGACAAAGTACCACTGTTGCTAAACTACCACTCGGCAGCTGATCTTTCAAAATATTTCCGTCGCGCATCACGGCTCAGTATATGGACAGCAAATTTTCCTGCATCAATCATAGCCCAACCATTGAGCATTCTCCGCTTAGAATTGGGTGGAAGTGGCAGTGGTGGGTCCAGAGACAACAGCTGGACAACAATTTTCATTTAGTGCGAGGTAAAAAGGGCTGAGCTGACACACAGTCTTTCGCACTTGACGTACGACAGCTTCTATCGACCCTCTGTTTTCCGTGCCGTCTTTCACCTCGTGACACAGTGATTAGGAAGAAAGACAGAGGACACCAATGGGGTACACACTTGAGCAGTGACTACCCAGTCCCATATACCTCCAGGTTCTTCTACAAGACCTTCACCAGAGTATGTGCGCCCGCGTTTCCGGCGGCCCTTGGGTAATGTTTGAGGCAATGGGGGACCAGAAAGAGCTGCGACAGGTCGCTCGACACTCAAAGTCGACGGCTCTAGCAAAGGGGATTTACTGAGCTGCAAAAACAGTTGCCTTATTCCGGCGGAGAGGTTTTCGGGAAGCTCATGGGTTTTTGGAGCAAGATGAGGAGGAGTGTTCCTAGTTATTGATTGGACTGGACCTTCATTATCGATAAACCATGGCATGGAAGGAGATGTTGCGCCAGTGATGCTCCTGGAAGTGGATCCAAGGCGCGATGGACCTGGTCCTGCAACCGCACGACCAATACACCGAAGCGTTTGCATGCTCGCAATACTGTGACTAGCTTATATATGTAGAATTGACAACGGTTCACGGAATGTGTATTGGAATAGGGATGAGGTGGTGAAAGATTTGTGGTGGGCACAACTCGGATCCAGAAGGTTATTCAAAGAATCACGCGTCCGTCACTTGTCTGTGTTCTGAAATTCTTTCGCTTAGTAAGCACTGAATTGAGCACGCCTAATAATTTAAATAATTAATAACAGCTTGCATCATTATTTGTAATAATAATCTCACTCTCAACGTTCACCCATGGTGGCTCGCCAATTTATTGCTGAAGCGGAGCGCTTCCCAGATTATAACCATGTGTTGCTCATAACGACTGGAAGCGTAGCATCTATTAAAGCGCCTCTTATCGTCTCAATGCTTCTTCAAGTCTGTTCCCCGTTCTGGAATCCTGCCCTTGCTTATGCTGTGTGCAAACGCAGTACCAAAATGTCAGAGTAGAAGTTGTTGCGACCAAGGAGTCGCTCGCATTTTATGATCCTGCAGATGTCGTCAAGACAGGCGCCCGCGTGTGGACTGATGAGGACGAGTGGTCGGTGAATATACGCGCTTTCCAGAAGAGCTCGGCAGCATTAATGCACATGACAGGGGTCATACAATATTGGAGATCCGATCCTGCACATCGAGTTGAGGAGGTGGGCTGACATTGTTCTTGTCGCTCCCTGCTCGGCAAATACGTTCTCAAAGATTGCACACGGAATCTGCGACAATCTCGTAGTATGTTTCCCGGCGCGTTCATATTGTTTTCGATGACAAACTGCTTGTTTAGACCTCTCTGCTTCGTGCGCTGGCACCTACGACGCCGACTTACGTATTTCCGGCGATGAATACGCTCATGTTCGAGCATCCACTCACGGCAGAACATTTGCGCATCATCCGGGACGTTGTGCGCTACCAAGTCGTCGGGCCAATCGGAAAGAATCTTGCATGTGGGGACGTTGGTATGTAGCCTCGACTTCTATCTCTTGCCGTTGCAGATAACTAGGTTATTTCGAAGGACTCGGTGCCATGACGGAATGGCGCGATATCGTGAAGATAGTGGTGGATCGAATGAAACTCGTTCTCAAAGAGAACAGATCATAAAACTGTTTGTATATTATATGTCTAGCATTGATTTGATCTATAAGCACTGCTTCTTCTTCGCGAACACATGTATATGCGCTAGTCCGCGAACGCTTTGTAGCCTCTGCGAATGCTCAGCGTCTGACGGCGTAGCCAAAGGCTCGCTTACTCACCGGAGGATTGACAAACCATGCAGTCTCCCACTCGCTCTCCACCCACCTTCGTTTCACAAAACCGTCTATTTCTCTTCCGGCATTCCTCACCATCTCTTCGATCTCTGAACTGCCCCTGGGGCTTCGAACTAAATTCTCCATCGTAATACCCCACTCCGCTAGGGCAGGCAGACATTCTGGTAGGGTGGACGGTGAGGGCGGAAGGTCGTTGTTGCCTGTAAACCCACACAACCCATCTTGTTGAACTCGTGCATCGATTTCCTCTGGGATGAGATCTGGATGGAAGATAGGTATTCGCGACCAAATGAGCGTGTGTTCGATCTCGATAGGGACAGAGTAAGGCCAGTCATTCTGAATGATGCTAATAAACTCTGAGTCGACGGGGATATCAGCTTTGAAATATTCGGGTGCATCTGGGGGAAGCGGTGGGAGGGGCTGATTAGATTTGGATGGTGAGATGAGTACGTCCTTAGGTCTGGTATCGCTGTCGAGTGCTGAGGGTAAGAGCGAAAGGGTATCTGGCTTTCCCCATTGGAGACGGTGATTAATAAGATAGTGCACTTCAGGCTGTTGAGCGATCTCTATATCCTGACTCTATGTTACCCACCCAGTGAGCCGTGCTCTTTCACAATTCCCGGAGACCATGCGTTATATCTCTTTTGTAGCGCCTTGTCACGCTTTAGCAGCCCGAGATCCCTTGAGTGATATTGCGGAGTCAGTGTCATCCGTCCTGTTCATACTGACGACAAAATACAAGTACCCTGAATTCACGAAGGTCTTGAGCTGGTGCCATGTGAACTTCGCTGGATAGTGCACCAGTAGCTCTTCCCTTGTTGGAGGACCTATTCGCAGGGGGACTTGTACGATTTTTTGGGAAACGTTATCTGGTGTATTCAAAGGTGACTCTATGGTCATCGTCGTTTGTACTTGAAATCTCTGATGAGGCTCCTGGTTTATGTAACACATAATTTAGGGCATCGTGAAAATGCTGCGCCACTGCTGCGACTGCTGCGGCAACTGCCGCGACCACTGTTGCGGTGCTCTGAAACTATGCATATCAACTGGTCTACACATGCTGCTAGCTACTTGGACCTCTCAGTGTCGTTCGAAGGAGTCAAATGGTCTGTCACATTGAAATCTAATTGAGTTACAAAGTGATTTTACTCTCTTATAGTTGAGTGACTGCACAGTCGCGGCCATCACTTTAAGCCGCATCATGATTCTGTGTCACCTTTCTTCGTTTCTTAGGTTTCCCACTACTGGCATGGGATTTTGGTTGCTCTCGCTTTCGAGGTCGTGGCGCGTGTTGGCTACTAGAGCTCAGAACCTTATTTGTGAGTGCAGCCACATTTTCGCTGTCACTGAAATCTGGCCCGCGCTAATGGGATTGTCAGCTAGAACCGTTTGGAAAGTTAGCAAGCACGACACCTCAAGCTCATTTTTATCATAATCAGCGTCTCCTTCATTGCGATCATCGTGGTTCCAGTAAGATGGAAGCCCAGCATCATCCCCCACTAATAGTTTCCTGCAGAACCTGACTGAGCCGACTTCTCGAACAGACGCTGTTCGAAGACCAACAGACATTCCAGGTCAGCAGGATAATAGTAGTTATATATGTGCCAGATTAAGCCCTGTTGTTTCATCCTTCTTGTCAGCCTCGCATGCGGAAGATTGAAAGACACGGACTCACAGAATTAAACATCTTGCTAGTAGTACTATGTAGTCAATACTGCATAATCTTGAGGACGAGGGGACACTGAATGATGCGAGATGACACAAATTGATCGATAAAAAATCAGCTTGATTGCAAATCGAATATTGACTACTAACAGATGATGCATATGATTGACATACTATGTACCCCTGTCGCGGGCGTCGCGGTCGTCGCGGTCATCATCTTTCCATATATGGGCAGTGCTGCGACATTGTGACCGCGACGACTGCGACACGCCCGCGACAACTTGAAGGTGCTGCGACACTAGTTAGTCAACATTTATAAAGTAATTACTTGCAATGTGACAACGTCAAAAATGGTCATTGTGCACATCATATTGCAGACTCTCGGTTGGTGGATTGGCGCAGAGTCCAGAGCATGTGGTCAGCAATAAGCAAGTTGTGTTTAATTAGTATGGCATTCTTAGGATCCTAGCAGTATAGGCCGAATGCTGAGGCCACGCAGGTGCGAGCTCCACTTATTACACCGTTCGCCACCCGGTTACACCAAAGGCAGTTACTAGGTGAGGAGGGCAGAGCTGCGAGCAACGTGCTTAGTCCTTGCAAAGATGGCATTGGCGAAGTTAGTAAGAAAGGCTGTGGTAATATTAGTACTGTGTATCGCGGCAACTACCGCAGCAGTCGCAGCAGTGGCGCAGCATTTTCCTTGTGCCCCATAATTTATTATTCGCTGTCTCACGCTAACTTCAACTTTAGAACTTGAAATTCTGCTCAAAACCTGCTCGACTGAACCTTCGTTTCTAGTGGTTACAGGCCAGCCGCCACAGGACGAAGGGAGGGCTACGAGTCCATTGGGAGAACACCGCGATTGCACTGTTGAGGAGACTACGAGTATGACCGCACCCGTTATAATCTATTCCCCGTCTATCTGTGTTCCACCATTCATATTTCATTCTCCCCTCTGCCAAAATCATCTTGCTATTTGGTGAAAGCGCCAGTGCTTGCCCGCCAAGAATTCTTTGCGCCCCGTGCCGCCCCACGAACCATTCACAAGGTGGATTCTGTTCATTTGGTCATGAATCATCCTGACTATGACTCTAGTTCAATTTTCGAAAATCATGCATTAATGCCCACTACCCTATGGATGGTCATCAGCCAGTAAAGCTGGCTCTGAACTCACCCTCGGTTCCAAAGTCCGTTGAGATGAAGATCAATAAACATGAACACAACGGTGCTCGTTTATGGCATCTGGCACGTAATGTGTCGTACCATGTTCCCCACCACATAGGCTTTGCGTGGTGCTGACCCTAAAAACGTGAGGACCTGCAGCATTAACATAGCCAAAGATATTGCGTTTTAGCATGGATGGATGCTCAAATATATGATTTGCAGTACTAGTTCGTTCACGTGACACAGGAGCCGACTTTTATGAATAGCCACTACAAATTGCGCAGCCTTCTCCCTTAGCGCTTATAGCTTTAGCAAGCCGACGAATTTCGCGCAGTCATGCCGTCCGAGTCGCGGCCGCAGAAGTAGCTATAATTCTCACAATACCATCGAGTGTCAGGTTTATTGCCACGATGAAAACCTCTAGTATTAATATCACCACTGTCGCTATACCGAGCTCTCCATCAAGCCTCTGGATTACTCTGCGTTCGGTTGGCGCATTCAATGTCGCTTGTTCATTCGCAGCATTATGGACCTTTGTCAAAGTCATAAGGGCACTTCGCTGGCGATTCAGGACGACTCAACTCCGTGGTCCACCTCGTACCAGCTTCGTATATGGTGTTTCGAACGACCTCGTCTCATCCAAAGACAGTACTACAATGTATGAACGTTGGACGCAGGAATATGGGGTAGTGTACATGATTCCATCGGTCCTCGGACTGACCCAGATCGTGTTATATGACCCAAGAGCCATTGCACATTTTTATGCCCGAGAATCATGGACCTATGTGCAGACGCCCCTTGCTCTGACCCTGACAAAAACCTTGGTACGTTCATGTCCTCGTCTGATATCGTCTATTTGATATTCCTTGACAGGTCGGCAGAGGGTTACTATGGTCTCAGGGCGAGAGTCACAGGAGGTAATATCCGTATTTTGTCCTTGCCGGAGGCTGATCAACTACTCTGAATTAGACAACGAAAGGCCCTTACTCCAGCGTTTAGTAATGCAGCTATTCGAAAGCTCGCATCAGTGTTTTATGATTCAGCATATAAGGTAAGGGTTTGCGCACCAATTAATGCAACACACCCGACCCCGAAATCCCACAGGTCAAAAATGCATGGAATACCGAACTAGAATCGAGCAAAGATGGGAGTGCTGTCATTGAAGTTCAAAACTGGTGCGTAGCTTTTAGGCATGCAAACCTTGCACTCATCAAAATGACTTCAAGGATGAATCATATCTCGTAAGGGATGGATATTTGCCATGCAAGCCTCGAAAATGACGCAATAACAGTTTGGATACGATTGGCATCGCTGGATTCTCCCATGATTTTGGCTCACTCGACGGAAAGCATGCCAGCGTTACGGAAGTCATTGATACTTTCGGAAACAAACCACAGACCTCAAAATGGAATCAGGTCTTTTTCCTGCTTGCGTCGGCGTTTCCTATCATCACCAAGATACCTAATAAACGGATGAAGCTGACGAAGAAGCTTAACATAACTATGGGTGAAATATCCAATGACTTGTTGCTTCGCAGTCGCCGGGAGAAGGATGTGAATATGACAGAGGCTGAAAAAGAAAAATCTATCATTGGACTGCTGAGTACGCTTCCCAAGAGATCCATCGTGGTCCCCTGATCGAGCCAACGATCACAGTCAATGCTGAAGGTCAGGATGCTGAGCTCCATATGTCTGAGGAGGAGGTAGTGGATCAGGTCCGTGGAGATTGTGTATTACAGCCGCAATTTGCAAGCTGATATCCTGCAGATGAAGGTCCTGCTTCTCGCGGGTTATGAGACGACATCAGGCGAGTCGATTTCTCGTCTGCTGCTAGAATATTGGCTGATTCTTCGTCGACAGCCAGTCTTACGGTAAGCCTACTGCCAGATAATGTCTGTCCACAATATTCACATGGTGATCAGTGGACGCTGATTGAATTATCGCGACACCCCGATGTCCAAACTAAACTCAGAGAGGAACTGCTTGCGTTTAGCGCTGATCCGACATATGACCAATTGAAGGCTAACCTTCCATACTTGGATGCGGTTGTCCTTGAAATCCTACGACTCCATCCTGCGTTACCAGTGTTCAATCGTTGTGTGAGTACTTACGCGTCATCTAAATGTGAATAGAGACACTAAAAGTAGATCTACAGGCACGCGTAGATGACGTGATTCCCTTGAGCGAGCCTGTGTGCACGAAGTCCGGAAAATTGACGGACAGTATATATATAGCGAAGGGGTCTTTGATAGTGGTCCCAATCAAGGCAATTAATTGCTCTTTGGCCATCTGGGGACCTGACGCGAAGGAGTTCAAGCCTGGCCGTTGGCTAGCTGAAGATGGCATCAGTGGGAAGGCCAAGGAAATCCAAGGTCATAGGCATCTGCTGACATTTGTCGATGGCCCGAGGACATGTCTTGGAAAAGATTTCGCGATTGCGGAACTCAAGGTGATTGTACGGATCAGCCAGTGTCGACGTTACTCACTGTGATACAGGCTGTTGTATCGGTTTTGGTGAAGAACTTCGTGTTTGAGTTGCGGGATGGACCAGATACTCAGGTCGAGATTGTGAGGGGAATCTTACCCCGTCCGCGGGTCGTTGGGGAGGACGGTATTGGGGTGCCATTGAGAGTCCGTCGGTATGAATAATGGGTTGGACGTGTTCAAATATCTTCTCACTTATTTGCGGCCTGAGTTCTTAAACAATGTATTCAGCTATAGAAGAGGCATATAACATGAACTCTGTGTAGCTTTGTACAGGATGACGGCCGTTCAGTTGAATCATGAACATGGAAAGTAGATAGCGCTGTAAGCAGGATTTGAAGGTAAGTATAAAATCCGGTCAAGTTATTGAGTTGTCCCTAGTTACAAACGCAGATCAGAGCTTGGAACCGTATAAGCACTGGCATTTCGAAATGTATACGACACACTCACCAGTATCATTCCTCTGGGGACAGCCAGTTCAACTGGATACCGCGGGCAGTGCATGCTTTGTGTAGCTCATCCCTATATTCTGCAGCCGTAGCGATCCACTCCTCGGAGAAGTAGATGCTCATAGGCATACGATAAATGTCCAGTGATTGTAATGAGGGTTGCCAATTCGCATATAGCAGTGTCAGCACAGTGCGCATGCTCAACACGTCCTCAGAGAAAGTGAATGTCTCCAATGATGATCGTAGATCAAGTAAACGTTCTTTGTCGATTTTCGATCCGTCGACGCGAAGTCTTCGCAAGCCCGCAAACCCATATAGCGCCGAAATAGTCTCTGAGTCGCTGTCCGCTATGGAATCGACCACAATTTTGACGTGTACTTTCTTCACAAAACCTCCAATGACCTTGGCCAAGTGACCCAGGCTCACTCCTATTTCCTGCACCTCCAAGCGCTCTATGCTTTGTGAACTGGATTCAAGCCATTTACATAACCCAGGAGACAATTCTGTTTGAGATATCGATAGAATCAAGAGCTTGAAGCGAGGCGGCGAGAAGTGTTCCAGGAGATCGTCACCATTGTGACTCTGAAGCACCTCAAAGGACTTGAGATTGCACAGACGCGATAAAAGAGGGGCAAGGAGGTGGAGGTCCTGCCCAGATACTTTGAGCTCCCTCAAATATGGGTACTCGGGGAGGGACATGTTGCTAGTGAAGCACAGGGAGCCACATTCTCCTGCAAGATACCTAAGCCCCGGGCAGCATGCAACAATCTCTCCAGCGAGGTTCGCATACTCCTTTGACTGCTGTTGATTACGCTGATGCGGCGAACGATACATGAATTGCAGGGTGTGAGCAGGGCAGTGGCCGCCGAACCTCTCGCGCACGGTGCAAAGAAGTAGGCGAAGGGAGTTGACTTGAGACAATCGAATATCCTGGTACAGAACTGCTCTTGCAGCATAGTACCAGGCTCTGGATACAAGACTGCAGCTGAGCAGGACATTGACTATCTTTTTCCAGGCTTCTCTATCCTCACGCTGCTTCCACCTTGGCTGTAAAATTAGGCCTAGGATTTCTGCTGGCAGAAAAGGTGGAAGTGAGGTAACGGGATGCCGGCTGCCAGGTTCAACGAATGAAGGATTATCACTTCCCTCTCCAGCTGTTTTTCGTAGGTTGTCCTCTGGACGACACCAGTCAGTGAAAGCCTCGTATATTCAAGGACCACTTACTTGTGTCAACAGAGGCAGGAAACGATCCAAACGTGTATATCTCATTGCCGCTGCTCATAGTATGCGGGCTAGTTGTACAACTGTGTTTGAGAGGGGGTCAGTCACCCAGCTGATCAGCGACACAGTGAGACTCCGTGTGATCAAGGGCGATAATTTTAAATAACTATACCCAGTATGTATATTAACTGTGGAGATCACGAAAGAGTCATAGGACTTACTAGCACGAGTCACGAGTTTTATCCATAGACACTGTGAACGAGCAGATCATAATGGGGATTGCGCCCAAATCTAAAGTATACCCAATACTCGATTGAGTGCAAGGCAAGACAAAGAAATCAAGCGGACTGGGTCATTTGTGAGTAGTAGGCTGCCCAACCGGCGCACCAACAGGATGCAGCACGAACAGCAATGAATACCTGCAACCTGAGGCTCTCCAATGGTAGTCCAAGTATTAGTAGTAACACAGTGACCTCGACCTGGCCGCTAAACCATATAATTAACCACGTCGGCTGATGGAGCTACCGGACAAGGATAATCTCCCATAGGCAGACCATAGCCTATAGGCGAAGGACCATGACAGAAGCAAAATACTTAGTCGTTCCTTTCGTATTATGCCAGTCGAAGATGATTAAATGTCGTCTAGTGCGAGTCCAACATGATGTTGTAACTTTGTTTACCGTTTACTAAAAGCTTTAGATCCAAACAAACCAATGTTATTATTAGGCTTTCCACTAACGAGAACTGACAACCAACATGAGAACAGCCCGTGGAGGTGCCAGGGGCCGCACTCGAGGGCAACCACATACTCGTGGAAGGGTGAACACTTCTCTTCCAGTAAGAGATTCAAAAGCAGGTGTCACGCCTCACACACAAATGGAGCACATTGCATCAGTTAGTCGGAGTAGCGGGCTCGAGCAAGGCGGGGATGCGTGAGATCAAAATTCTCCACTCATTTCTAGAGCTTACCTTTCTTAGGTGCTAGCTTGAAGGATTTCAAGGTGCAAGAGCAGTACAGAGTATTCGTGGGTGAGAAGGTGGGTTTACTTGATGACATTTGGGATGAGGCTTCATGAAGGATCGCAGCTACACAAATTCTGGACAGAGAAACAAACGAAGGATGGGCAGGAGAACATCTTAATATTGTTTCGTCAGTCCTACGTTCCTTCTTGATCATGAATCTATCTTCAACTTTGCTGGGCAGGAAAGCTTAGAGAAGGAATCTTCGCGTCCAAGCGGAGTGATGCCTTTGCAATTGAAGGTACATTAACTTAATCTTGCATTAATTTCTCATCGTCTATATATTCTGCAGTGTACGAAACGTCTCTTTGCCTCTCCTCGCTATTCGACTCCGCAATCCAGACATCGTCTATTCTCTCTCACCTCCTGCCCGAACTTTATAACTCTGCATTAATCCAGCCTCCAATTAGCTCCGTGCTGATGTCGCTCCTCCACCATCTTATCGCAGGATATCCATCGCAAAAAACCTATTTTGAACATCTTTCGCGCCTCTCGCCCAACGTGCTCGACAGGACATCAGAAGCATATGTATGGATATCAAATCTGGCAACGAGTCTTCGCACCCTTAATCATATCAGGGTTGAAGCGCTTTCACGGCACGATGTATACAGTCATATCCTAGCTGTATCCAAATCATCTAACGAGATAAACAATGCGCTGTCACAAGATGCGGTACGTGCGCTCGTGGAACGGCTGAGAAGCAAAGCAAGGGATAAGGCATGGGTAGTGCTGCGTAGTGCATATCGGGAGCTATCAGCTTCAGAAGATACCCGGACTTGGATGGCCAAATGCCTACTGCTTTCAACCGGGCAGACATGCGCTTCAGGTCTTTCTTTGGAGGAATGGATAGATGGGCGGTGTCGGGACGGTCACCTTCGGCCGAAGGAAGGGGCAGTAGGAAGATGGATTGTATGCAAGGTCAGATAACTGCTACTACTTATGTTGATGTTGATCTAGTGTACGATAGAATGGTTATGGTGACCTCAGAGTGTCCTAAGGATATTGGTGTACACGGCGCAAACCATTCTTCCTCTCGTATGCGAGTTTCAACCAAGATCTATCTTTCCCGTGGGCGACTGGTTCTGCAGCCTTCCTTCTCAGAGGCTGGATTCTCCTGATGTTTGTTTGACCTTCCTTCCGTGTGCTGCATGTCGTCCGTTTGGGGAATTCACCCACAACCTTCAATAGTCAATACGGTATGAGAAGCACGGTAAGCCCACATCAATTTCTAGATCCGGACGAATGTTCCTGATACATGTATGATAGCGACAGTGTGCGACCAATTACCGTCTGAGGCAGGTGGCATCACATGCATGCATCGGCACAGTGGTCACCGTACCTCAGCATAATGAAGAAGGAATGAATATCCCCCTTCTGTTTAGCCCGCCTCAGGACTCACTAGACGCACTATATCATATATGGTTCCTACCAAGTACCTCCAAGTTGCTTTAACAACTATTGACAATCACTTGGACAACTGGCAGAGCCGCGCGCAGCATGAGGTATACACTTCACTCCATGGCCAAGTTGGAGAACTGCTTTGCCTGAAATGGGGACCACCCGTGGAGCTTGCATTTGCGCAAGAGCGGTACAGTGTGTTGTGATGGATGGGGTGGGTCGTGCCTCTTCTTCCATATCCGCGCACTGACGCAGCCTGTATTTGCTTCCTTCGTTCACTCTATGACAGCCACCTCGCGGGTAAGTTTCGTAGCGACCTGGGTAGCAATTTACGGTACTGACACTATCAAGCTCTTTGACGCGGCTTCTGGCTTTGTCGACACTGGTTGTACTCAGCTTCTCTTTGCCACTGTAAGGCACGCGCATTTATTGTGACATTTGACACTCACCTGAGTGTGCAGAAGCTTTCAAGACATATAAGGAGAAAACTTCTGAGTTCAGCTCGACAAACCACTAACAATCTGTTGATTTATGCAGATCAGGTCCACAACACTCCCCCACCATCATGGACGCCACACGAAATTTGAAATTTCGAGATCGGGCGGTGTAAGTAACTGCTCTTGCATGACAAATCTTTGATTGATTCCTTGGAACAGGCCACTTACGAGTTGGCCTGCAACGCTCGGCGTGAACTGGATGCCCTCCTCGAAGGAGCACAGAAAGGCAAGAATTGTCTCGTTGTAAAGACACTTGGTACATCAATATCTATCTGGAATTGGTTGGACTTCATCCATAGGTCACAAAATATGCTGCTGCTGACCGCATTTTACAAGTATCGTGCATTCATTTCGGATGGGTTTAGCAAGCTTCAGTGCCTGTATACCGGTTATGGTACTGAAACCGATTGACAATTTGGGATTGCAACCACAGCATCCACATATGCTGATACCAACTGACTAGACCATATTTTGCACTGGCTAGATCTAATGCTGTTCGTCAAATTTACTTCCAATTCGAAGGACCTTGAATTCATTGATATACACGAACCACGCGCGATTGTTTAGCAGTCGCATACTAATAGGAGCTCATGTTTTTTGTTGAAATCAGTCCGAAAATCACCAACCATTGCCTTCTAATATACCAGGCCGCCCTTGGCACAACCAGGCACGTCCATGACCTTGGCACAAGTGACCACGCTCGCTATGCGGGACCTGGAGAAGGCATTTGTGATTAGACTGTAGTCTTGTGTCATTATCTGGTGCTGTGTTCATGAACGTCATTTATGAAGTGTTCAGTCTTGTAAATAACAGGTAGACCTACTAGTAGTAGCTTGAGCCGGTGGCAGTGCCGAATATCGGTTAGTTCAAACTATACGTACTGGTACTAGGCTAAGTGACAGATCCTGCCACCTGGACCGCCTCTTAAGTTCTCATCTCTTCGTGTTATTCCTTTCTATCATATACCACCTTTTCCGCATACCCTTAGCTGCGTCTGAACAACAGCACAACGATTTACTCCGTGGACAATTTCCAGCCGTTCGTTTCACATGTCACGGCCTCACCCTTTACTCTCCTTTGAGGTAGATGCCTCGAGGCAAGACACTCCCCCCAAACATGACGATTTTGATTCAGACGTCCGCAGAAGTTGGTATAATTACCTACCACTATGTTGTACGTCCTCGCACTGCGTGGTTTCCTTCGTTGACGCCCTCAAACTTCCCCCAGTGCTAATTTTCGTCTTGTTGGCTCCCTATCCTTCGCTGCTCATTGTGCTCACAAACCACTATCTCCTCACATTGGACAAGCCCGTGGCCTTTGCTATTCATTTATTGATCACCTTCACTCTCGGATTTCTCGGATTTATCTCCTTAATGATCTGCGTAGCTCGTGATCCAGGTCCAGTATACTTTAACGCTTCCGATCAGGGTTCTATCCATCAGCGTGAAGATATGGGCCTCGCGGAAGCTTTGATGACCATGGAGGATACTGACAACGACTGTAGTCCTGACAAGTTTTGTCGGAAATGTTGGGTACCTAAACCGGAGCGTGCGCACCATTGCAGCATCTGTGGCCGTTGTGTTTTGAAGATGGGTGAGCTTATACACTTCAGGCAACCACACTGCTGCATGCTTACCATCCTAGATCATCATTGTCCTTGGCTGGGAGCTAAATGTATTGTAGGTGGTAGTGTAAGCCTGGGGTATGCATTTATAACGTCTCGCTTGCAGGGACATAGAACATACCCAGCATTTGTTCACTTCTTGACTTGCATCACTGCTTTCTCCGCATATGTCTCTACCATATCTATATCTGCAGTTCGGTGGTCTTTCAACAACCCACTTTTGGTTCCGGTAAGGAGTTTTGAATGCGTTTTCTGAATTTCTGAGACATATAACTGTCCAGGATCAGGCTACTCCCGTTCATGAATTGTTACTCGCCGCTGCTGGTGTTATTTGTACTCTGGTTGTTGGTTCCTTCTTGGTATACCATATCTACCTCATCACGTAAGTCAAACGCGTAACTTTATGCTTATTATTCCGTGCGCTAATCGTAAAGTAGCACTAACCAAACTACTGTTGAAGCCCTCTCACCATTCCTGTTATTGAGATATATTCCTCCGTTACCGGCATCCATGAAGCTGTCTGATCCTCCAATGGAGGAAGAGTTGTCATACAATCAACGCAGAGCAGTCCGTGATGCACACAGGTTCGTGCGCATGTACGATGTCGGATGGCGGAGGAACTGGGCTCAAGTATTCGGATGGAGCAAGCCGCGAGGGTGGATTTATCTTCTTCTCATTGGCGGTACTGGGTAAGTCGTTTTATGTACCACCTTTCTTTCCCAAACTAAACGAGTGGATCTATGCAGGAATGGTGATGGGCGGTCATTTCCACGTAATCCACGCTCGCAGGAGATGCTGTCCCATCTCGCGGCCCGCCTCGAGAAGGAAGCTTGAAATAGATTGGCTGGGTGCCTCCGTATATCACTTTATAAGTATGCTGCTTAATGTTATTGCAAACCTGATGTTTTTCCGTGAGAATGGAAGGGACAACAAACAGACAAGGTAAGCCCATCCAGTGTCTCTGTGATCGATAGGTACTAAAATATGACATGTGTTCGTGAACGTTATGCGACTAGCTGGGTTAGCGCGCTGCAAAACAGATCAACTTTTGCACCAAAATGTTTGGTGATCTGTCCAAAATATGTCGGCCGAGTCTGGATTCTGCAGGTGATACCCTTTCTTACTGTATTTACAACGTTTCTACCTGGAAGTTAAGGTTCATTTCAAACCTTCAGCTGAAGCACTTATTGCCAGGTTTCAGCTCGTGTCACTGTTCTACTATTCTGCGCCTCACCTTCCATTTGGAGTGTACCAATATTGTTTCTGTGTGATAAGTTGTGTCAAACCAATGATTTCAAGTCAATCGTTTGGTGGAGGACCCTACAGGTCGCCGTGTGGCATGCTCGCGAAGTCGCGCATCACGTCAGCAGGTTGTCTGACAGGCGCAATGATGGAGAACCAGGTAGATAATGGTAGGTATGGCTACATTCTAAAGGTCTATGATTGATTGATCGCCGAACTTGAATCAGGTGTGATCAGAACGGAGAAATGCTCCCGGCGAAGCACGAAGGTGAGTACGGTTTACCATCTTTTGTCGCTCCGTCGGCTCACGAGGTTCTTTCATGCATACTTATAGGGTCTAGTGGCCAGTTGTAGCAGGACGGTGTCTTGCAAGTTGCAATACCACGTCTTTGATTTGGTCCCCAAGACAATTATTATATAATCAACGCAGATCACTCGAACCCCTGTATAGCCGATGCGTACGACTTATAAAGGGGATGACCCAACGAAAGCCTAGTCCTCCAGATCTTCAACGGTCATTTTCCAAGGAGGTCTTTCTGTTCACAGCACGATACAATGAACACTCTTCGGATCATCGATGTTCGACCCCATGACAAGTCCTCAGCTTCTAGTGGTTTTGATGCTGCCAGTGACATCCAGTCGCAGGTCATCAGAGGAATAATGGCTGCCACGAATGAGAAGACCTTGCCCACCATGATTCTCTACGACGAGCGCGGCTTGAGGTTATACGACAATATCACCACTAAGGCACCAGAATATTATCTGTTTGGTGCCGAGGAGCAAATTCTCCGAGACCACGCGGGTCAAATCGTGGATGTCATGCACCAGCATTCTGGAGGTGTTGTTTCGGGAGAGGTCGTCCTTGAACTCGGAGCTGGGTGAGTTTTGTTATTGTGCTGCTTCATTCCATCCCGTCTGCTGCAATGACATAATGCAATGTTCCTGACAAGGCGCTGCGGTCACAATATGTAACCCGGTTCTAGCGCACATGACACTTTGAATGTGTCATTAACACGCCGAGACAACTGCTAATGCGGAGTTTTTTTTACCTTAGTGCATTGCGCAAGACTTCCCACATTCTGCATGCGCTTACCAATCTCGTTCCTATCGCCCCGCCTGTCGTCCCCATAACATACTACGCACTTGATCTTGAAGAACGCGAGCTCAAGCGCACTTTGATGGAACTTCGCGAGTCTGCAGTTGGTTCTATGCTTGTCGGCAAGGTCGAGGCACAAGGGATGCTTGGAACGTACGATGCTGGACTCAAATTCATTGAGGAAGGTGGTCTTCAGGAATCTAGCCCTGCAGACGGCGCTTTGCCACTCTCGTTGGGGTCTTACAAGCTCGATGACACCCGCAGAGAGTCCTCTCCTGCCTCGACAGGATCTTCTTTTCCCGATTCGTCGGACACTGAGATCACATCACCGTCTACACCAGGCAATGCCCAGGCCCCCTTACATTTGCTCTTCCTCGGCTCCTCGCTCGGCAACTTCAAGCGCAAAGAAGGCGCCGAGTTTCTTCGGGCATTACCATTGGAGCCCGGCAAGGATACCCTTCTTCTCGGCTTAGATCATGATAATGATCGCAAAGAGATTGAAATGGCGTACAATGACCCTCAGGGTCACACGCGAGATTTCATATTGAATGGGTTGAAGGCCGCTGGGAGAGCACTCGGAGACGAGTCCATGTTCGCGGAACAGAATTGGGAATATGTGAATACCTACAACGAATCCAAACGTAAGTACCTCTTATCAGTGCGATTGAAGAACAATACAGATAGCCTGTTGGATCAGGTTGTCATGAGGCATACTATAGGTGCACTCATACGCATGACATTAACCCCCCGATGGCGCCCAAGCCGATTCGATTTTTGGAGGGTGAACTTGTCAATATGGAAATCTCGCACAAAGTACGTTGCACACCTTAGAATAAGATAGGGGTGACTCATGAGCAACGAGCCTAGTTTTCGGAAAGTGACACGTACGCGCTTTTCACTGAGGCCAATCTGCGGTCCATCCAGCGATGGACGGACAACACGGGACGATATTCACTTTGGCTTTTAGAACGTCCGCCATTCGTATTTCCGTTACTTGACTCACCATCGGTAGTGCCTGGCCATACCACCAAGTTCGGTATTCCCTCGATAGAAGACTGGAGCAACATGTGGACTGTTTGGGACTTCGTTACGCTGCGGATGATACCTCCTGCAATGCTATTTCAGAAGCCGATTGATTTGAGGCACATATGTCTGTTCTATCTTGGCCACATTCCAACCTTTCTTGACATTCATCTATCTCGTCTTCTTGACGAACCTCATTCCGAACCCCAGGAATTCAAGGTCAGTTCAGATTTGAAAGAGATGATCAGCGGCTCATACCTCATCTGCAGCACATCTTCGAGGTACGAGGTAATCATATCCCTGAGAATAGGAACAGCTATATCTATTTGTAGAGAGGGATTGACCCCAATGTTGACGACCCGACCCAATGCAACCACGTTCGCCTTATTGCTCCCATTCATTCGTCCAGCCTAATTTTATCTCTAGCCCCATTCAATGGTTCCCACGAGAGATGACGATTGGCCCTCGCTCCATAGTATTTTGGCCTTCCGAAATCGTGCTAGGGAGCGTCTTAGGAAGGTTTACAGCGATATTGCTGAAGGCAAGATTTCTTTGACTAGGAAGGTGGCTCGCGTCCTGTTCATGACGTTCGAACATGAAGGTTTGCATGTCGAGGTAATGTTGGCTATTGGGGGGTTGGTTGATGTGCTGAGCTTGCTTCAAGACGCTCTTGTATATGCTGGTTCAGCGCGCAGGGACGGGAACGATTCCTCCACCCGACTTTTCTCCTCCTCACTGGGAGTCTCTCGCAGCGCAGTGGCAAACAGTATCCAAACCTGCTGTAGCAACCGTTGAAATAGGCGCTTCAACTGTTACGATTGGTATTGACGATATCGAAGCAGAAGACACCGATCCTGCAAAATGCTATGATATCGCTGATCATATCTTCGGGTGGGACAATGAAAGCCCAAGTAGACAGGTCGAAGTCAAAGCGTTCCGCATTGAATGGCGGCCCGTGACGAATGGGGACTTTTATGAGTTCTACAAGGGCGCGGGGCAAGGTAGAGTCAAGTTCCCTGCGAGTTGGGAGGATCACAATGGAGAAACTTGTGTAAGTCGTACTCATCCTAGCTTCCGCGTTTAATCTGAACACACTGTAGGTGCGGACACTATATGGTCCAGTTCCCATAAAGATCGCCTTGGGATTGGCCAGTCCTTACTTGCTACGAGAATCTGTCAGTGTATGCGAGTGTCAAAGGCGGACGCATCCCTACTGAACCGGAATTGAGACTTTTCCTTGACAAGTTCTCTTCTGGGTATGAAGGGGGTGCCAACGTCGGATTTAGGAACTGGCATCCCATCCCGTACGTAGTCTCTTATGCGAATAATCAGCGCGATAATCATTTCATAACAGAGCTACTACCGGTGGAAGCAAGCACGATGGGAAAGGACATAATGGAGGGGTGTGGGAGTGGACTTCCACTGTCCTTGACAAGTATGATGGTTTTGTGCCATCTACGTTGTATCCGGGGTAAGTACGAGAGGCTCTCGTATAACAGACTGATCAACGCATTTCACTCAGGTATTCCGCTGATTTCTTCGATGAATCCCATCAAGTGGTGGTATGTTTCTTGTTCGAGTTATTTTCCAAATTCTCTAATTACATTTATTAGATTGGAGGATCATACGTGACTATCCCCCGTATTTCTGAAAGGAGGAGTGTACGCAATTGGTACCAACGGAACTACCCCTACACTTGGACGAGCGCAAGAATTGCTTACGATGTGTGAAGCACAGACCACATGAAGCCTATTATACAATCTTGGACATATCGGCACCTGTAATACTAGTCATTATGTACACTGTCCCATCGTCGCGAATCCAGTCAGGGTCTCCCTCGCTTCAGACGGTTCTCTGATTAAATGCCTCCAAGAATGAAGCTGGCTCTGCGTCTTCATTAACCTTCACCAAAGTCGTTGCCACTTGCACATGTTCTCCCTCCTTGGTATGTTTATCATGCAGGTAATTCTGAGCGTACTGCAGTGCGAGTCTTCGTTTGGGCTCTTGTACGTTCTTCCCTAGCCAGGTGTAAACCGCTGGGAATGCATGGTCGTCCAAGATATAAACACCATCAGACTGAAGTGAAGTCCTCTGTGCAGCGACAGCGGCGACATGCCAGCCACTTTCGTCTTCGATGAACTGGTATAACAGCGGAGGATCGACCGGAGTCCCCTGGATAGGCGGTAACGGTACGTCCATCACAGGAGAGGTAATTCCCGCTGCTTCACGGAACTCTACTTCGTCCGGAGTTCCCTCATCTGCACGGTTATCGTCAACACGCACAGAATCACAGCTCAGCCGATTAATACACTCACCAAACACTTGAAATTTAGTTTGAGGAACCCTCCATTGTCCCAAGTACATCATATATTCAGCTGCTTTGTACCTCGCCCAAGCAGTACTCTTCCTCGTGTTATATTGCCAATAGAGGGGACCTTTGTCGAGTACGTAGACGATTCCCTGGCGCATAACTAGCCCCTCGAGAGGTATCTCACGGACTATAAGCTGTTTCCCGTCCTCTGACCGTGACTTGAGCACCTTTCCACGCGTCGTGACCATCGTGTACATCTTCTTCTCATCTTCAGGCAACATAGTGAGGATATTGTGGTGTCCTGTCGATACGCCTCCATGCAAGATCATGAAGTGGGGGAAGTAGGACA
Organism: Suillus occidentalis; assembly: GCA_016628085.1. Taxonomy (NCBI): domain Eukaryota; kingdom Fungi; phylum Basidiomycota; class Agaricomycetes; order Boletales; family Suillaceae; genus Suillus; species Suillus occidentalis. The sequence goes on from JABBWB010000038.1 coordinate 71,370, forward strand.
GGTATCGAGGGGATTCGTGGTTCTGGATTTCGCGGTATTGCGACACTTTGCCTCCAAGGTCTGATGGGTGCTCTGAACATTCGTGCTCGGACTATATGATAGGATGACCTACGTTCGTCAAGCTCAGCAGCCTTAAATGCAGCTGTGGCAGCTTGATCCAGAGTGGTATGCTCTCCTAGCCAGAAATGCAGATCGTATTGGAGCGGGGAGTCCTTGCCATCAGCCTGATACGTCTGCATGGAAGAAACATCCGAGTCAGAACCTCTCTCATGTCGTATCGTTCCAATTCCGATGATCGCCACTCACATGCAAGACAATGTATGAATCGTCATCATAGAAAGTTCCATATTTCTTCTCGTGTGCCACCCAGTCGCTACAATCAATGATCGCAAACTTCTCTATCCTCCAGATTTGAAAACCAGCTTTGAGACCAGCTTTCGCCCAAGCTGATTCTTTGGCGCCGGCGTGTTCGCGGACGCGTCTTTCGAGCTGTAAATGCAATTAAGAGTCAAAGCGTCAACAAAGCGGTCCGGAACTCACATCGGAGCCTAAAAGCGCAATATTAGAATCCTTAACATTGTACACCGACATCATACGCAGAAATCGATATTCACGATGGTGGTAGTAGGATTAGAGGATGAACAAGGTATCAGGGCAAACAGCACGTGTCTACACAAAGCGCCGGAACAGCTTTAGACTTCATTGGTTGAATCGAGGCGCTTATCCATAGTGCACTGCCATCATCGCCTGAACCGAATTATAGGGAGCTATCAGAAAGAGAGGTATCAAAGATATCGATCATCGTCTCATCTTCATCTTCTGAATCTTCTGCTGAATCTTCTCCCCAACGTCTCACTGTAAACACATCTGCTTCACCCTCTTCTCTCAAAATACTATCATGTCGAGTATCAGAAAGACTCGGAAGCCATGTCGAGGTAATGGGACTTACTGATCAAATAGCGAGATCGTCTGATCCTCCTCTTCCTCGTCCCCAGTCTCGTCATGCAACGTCGGATGTGGCCCAAAAAGGGCTCGTAGAAAATTTCTTTGCGCCGCTGGATCTTGTGGCTGAAGCGTCCTCACGGTCGGTGGAGTAGGAAGAAGGTTTTGGACAGCAGGCGACGAAGACGTAGGGCTATGGAGTATGATTTGGCGTTCGACACCCGAAGTCACGACATGTAGCAAGGACGGATGGATCGCGACAGAATTCACGATCGATTTATGTCCTTCAATTGATCATTAGCGATAAAAACCCCCGAACCGAGGATGTTTACCATTAAGTCTCGCCAACGGGGTTGATATTTCAAAAGGCACGTATCTGCTCTCCCACTTGCCTTCCGCAAACGCTAGTACTCGCACATCAGGCGTCTTGTCCGGACATACGATTGTACACGCTCACCTACAGTATCCGGCCATTCGCGAATATACCAGTCATGAGCGGTGATCTCCTTTCGAAGCCCCTGCAAAGTCATCAAAGGAGGAATCTTCCATACATAAGCCCTGAAATCATCAGACCCAGCACCGTACATGTCGTCTTCATCCATGCCAGGACCACCGAACGCACCCGACTAGACGCAGTGAGCTGACGTGCAATCTTAACGCAAAGAAATGGGGTGACACACTTTCATTGTACATGAATTAGTGTATGTTCGTTGTGATGGAGATATGGGGGTTCCATCGGGAGCGTTGCGGCCTGTGCATATAGCCAGGGGATGTGGATCTGACAAGGCATATATCGTCGGGAAATAGTGCTGGAGCATGATGAGAGGAGGAGATCAAGTTGGAGGGGGGAAGCTTACAAGGAACGTCACGGCTAATTTACTTCCTAGACAGAATATGAAGCAGCATGAAACGACTCGTAGTCCCAAACCCACCATCGCGATCAAAAGTCAAACTGCTGCTCTCCGGATTGCTAAGATAACCCGCCGACTTTCTCGACAATTTCGTGTTATACTATCATTCATCTCATCAATCCGTAGCACACTACCAGAAATCAACATACCACTCTTACGATCCCTCCATTCGACCGTCTCGATAACGGCCCAAAAGCCATCCTCGTATCCCGGAGACAAACCTGCCCATGCACAGTCGCACGTCGCAAGAACATGTTCCATAACAGGATGATGCTGCACGCCCGTGAATGCAGCCGTGTGTTGAAGCGTCCCTTGCGCCGCGCTCATTCCTGCCGCCAGCACGACCATCGTGTAGTATGAGCTTGCCGTCTTCACTGTGAAAACCAATTCGGACTCGGATATTGGCGAGGTGATGTGGGGCGTACCTAGGCGCTGAAAAATATCTCGTCTTCGTAAGGGTGGCATGTGAGCGCTCGGATGCTGTCCTATGCTCCTTGACGTCATTCCCAGTCACATAAATGCGAGTGGGATGCTCACATCGTGATCTTGGTACTGTTCAACGAAAGATGACGAATCCCTCCCACCAATGCTGCTATTACTAACCCCCCGCAACGTTGAAATATCATACTTCAAAATAATGTTGTCGGCTCCCCCGCTACACAGCTCATCAACACAGCTCTACGCGTGATACAGATCCTTACCTGTACAAAAACTGATTCGTAGCTGAGAAATCAAGCGCCAGTACATTTCCCTGTGCAGCCATCAGCCCCAATGACTAAAACCACGCACGAAAAAACTCACGCTAGGCCCAGCAAAAACATGCCCCGGCCGCAGCAGGTCCTGTTCGCCGAAATCCCACAGTAAAACGCGGAAATCGTCACCAGCGCTTGCGAGCCACCTACCGCCGTGCCTTGAGAAGGTAAGGTAATTGACGCATGATTTGTGGGCTGTTAGTTTCCTGTGTGGGCGTTAGATCATGGAGTGCTAAGGGTCAAATTGATGAGTGGGTGTGGCCATGCGCATTCGATGATGAATATTAATGTGATGCGCGCGATGATAAACGTGATACGCGTATACATACTACGCACGGAGGACACGCGCAGCACCTGCGCCGTGCACCCACACTCCACACTCCACTTCACTGCCCCCCACGACACATACCTAGAATACGGAAACCCACACTCATAAAACTTTCTCAACACATCCTTTCTCGCAACATGGATAGGTCGTGCAGTCAGTGATTCTGTTGGACAAAACTTGTTGAAGGTACGACGTGTGTGCATGATGATGCGCGTTCGTGTTCCTGTTCCTGTGTGCGTGTGCGTGGTTTCATCAAAATCAGGCGCGTCGAGAATCAAGGGTGGACAGTCTTGATCACATCAAAATTTCCAGTGTTGCGGGAGGACGGAGCGCTGTAGTTGAGTGTGGTGTTCAAGTTCCGTCGATGGGATAAGCAGCTTGTAAGCGCCATTCCGCTTGTGTCAGAGCTCGAGAACAGCATCACACCGCCTCAAAAGTGTAACACCTATCGATATCATGAATGAAGCTGTGAGAAAGCATACAATGCTACATACATGGAGGGGGAGGATACAACTACTATATAACAGTGCATTACGCACGTGCGTACAGATAGATAGATAGCAACGTTGAACATCGAGAAAGGATTACTCGAGAGGACTACAATCGAAAGATGAAAAATCGGCTCCAAAGGGAGGAAAGAGAATTACTCGAAAAACACTAAGATACTTCCTACACGTCAAGATAACCAGATCCTAGCCTATGTACGCATCTATGTATAACAACCCTCGCAAGGGTTTTTCTATGTGGGTTTTGGAATCAGTGAAGAGAGGGGATTGGGGGAATAAGGTATTAAGAAGTGGATTGATATGGATGGAGCAGTGGGAATAGACTGTTGCAGTGGGAAATCAACCAACGCGACCGAGGAGCGAGTACAAACAAACAAAAAAGAGCAAACGAAAAAGAAATGACCGAAAGCAAAAAGGGACATCACCTCCCAGACCTTGTAGCAGCCTCAAACTCCTTGAAGCCCGGAAGCTCCACTTTCATCCTCCTCCCACCACTACCCGTTCGTATAAACGTGCCCTCCTCGTCACTACTACTTTCATCCTCATCCATATCCATCGGAAGCCCCTCCCCATCCCCCTCTCCTTCCTTATCGCCAGCACTCTCGCCCGCACCTAGATTCAAAGGCGGTAAAGTGATAGGCGGCGAGTTACTCCTCGAAGCAGGAACCGAGTTCGACGCAAACACATTGGTCGTACTCCGAGCCTTGCTCTTCAGACCCATCCCCAAATGATGCGAGTTCGGCCAGCTTGTATTTCGGGGTGGGTGGCTAGCATTAATCGGTGTCATCCCAAATGCCATCCGGACAGAATATGCAAGGTGGTGATTCGTGTGCGGGTGGGGGGGCGAATTAGGTCTCGAACCACTCGGACTTATCGTGATCGTACTGCTCTCAAACACCGGTTTAGAGCTATACATCCCGTTCACCAGAGGATACGTAGAGCTCCCAGGGCTGCTCCCACTACTACTACTAGGCCCACTTGAAAGTTGGGGCGTTGGCATATTATGTAAACCCCGCTCGGAAGCTTGTGCTTGGGCAGCGAGAGATAGTTGACCAGGGTATGTTCTTACATGTGGAATCGGTTCAAATGAACCCGAGCCTGATTTTCGAAGTGCTGGGAAAAAAGCGTTGCGGGTTGGCGGGCTGCCGACGATACTGGAACGACGGGAGCGTTGGCGGATAGGTTCGTCTAGAGGGCTGATAGGTACATCCACGGGCGGTAGAGAGATGGGTGACGGGGCCCTTGATGGATTGGTTGAATGAAGATTGAGGGTGCGGAGTGGGCCGAGGAATGGGCTTGTACTCGGTGTGAAGGTGAATTCTGTGGCTTTGATGCCTGAAGGTGGAGAGAACTCTGCAGCGCTGGGATATGTGGCACGGGACTGCGGATGTTGTGCGGCTACGTGAGTGTCGGAATCAGAACTTAAAGGAGACGGAGAATCCTCATGTGTCACGAGATGACGATAAGCGGGGGGATGAAGGGCTGAGCTCAGGGTGCGGGGTTTGGGAGCTTCGGGGTATGATGGAAGTGCAGGGACGGAGCGGGGGTCTTGGGACATAGGAGTCATTTGCCAAGCAGGGCCGCTCATTCTTCGTTTTGCGCGCATGAACTTGTCGGAAGATCTGATGTCTTCGTCTTCGTTCCAATCTCGGGTGCTTGATACACCAAAATAGCCGTCAGCGGCTGCGCCCTTTAGAGATACTGTGGAGTGGACGGGGGAATTGGAAGCGCTTTTTGAAGTACGTCCGCGGAAGTAGATTGCCTCGGCGTTACGGGCTTCATACTCTGCGCGGCGAAGGGCCTCTGCATGACGGGCCTCGTATTCTGCACGACGGAGAGCCTCTTCTCGTTCGAGTGCATAAAGCTCGTCCATTGCTAGACTTGAGAGAGTTGAAAAGGCGGAAGGGTTTGATGAGAGTGGGACATGCGTCTGGGAGCGTCTGGGGTGAGAAGGTTCGTAAGAGGCAAGTGAAGTTGGACGGGCATATGATTCAGCCTAGAACAAGAGGGTTAGTATGATTACATAAAAGAGAGAAATGGAAGATACCTCGTCATCACTATTTGCTCTACTTCTAGCCTTCTTCTTTACTCTGATAGAAGTTCCTTGAGGGTCTGAGCGAGGCAAGGAGTGTAGGTTTATGCCTAGGCCGATGTGTTCATCTATGATTGAGACATCTGATTTTGCCTTTGGTTTACCTTTGGCATTTGAAGCACCTGACAAGGAATTGTCGTTGTTGTGAATGCGTGAATGTCTTGTGAGTTCGTCTGAGCGAGAGAAACGCTTCTCGCAAGATGGAAAAGTGCAGACAAAGGGTTTTTCGCCTGTATGAGTGCGAATGTGACGAGTCTGAAAGATGTCGATCATATGAGATCAGCACGTTGCTGTTGAGAATGAAAAAAAAGATGATAGCTTGCCTGGTGTTCGAGTCTACTGAAAGCACGACCGCACAAAGGATAAGGACATTTGTAAGGACGAGGAGCGACTTTATCATGAGATGGAGGGGCAGGTACTTGAGTCTCCATTGTGGTTAGGATGAAGAAGGAAAGAAAAAATGAGGCAGAGTATAAGTAGGCGCCAGAGTATGTAATGGGGGGTCGCTCGGAGTCCGGGGTAGAGTCGTTGTATCAACGTGCAAGGGGTCCAACGTGCTGTGTGAAAATATAAATAATATTAAACTTTTTATTATATAATACCCCACATGTTGTCCTTCTAAATTTGTATAAGCCCGATGCCGGCCGGAGACAACCCCGCCGAGCACCCCTTTATCGCTTTGCCACGTGCTGATTATCCCCGCACACATAAACAGTCTCGGTACCTCCAATGGAGACCGATGGTAACCACGGCTCGGCATTCATGGCGCATCATTCCCACGCTTCGATGGCCTAGAATCATTTGCAAGGAAATTAACGAAGCCACACAAAGGACTTGATCAACTCAGTCGACAACCACCACTACTGGCGCATTAGCACGCAATGGGAGCACCACTGGCCTCGACGACGACATCCACGCATGTGGGAATCCGGGACATACGTCCTGTCCGTCCAAGCGCAATTGTATTTCATGCTGATTATCCCCACACAGACGGAAATGAACCTGGACCCCGCCAAAGCGCAACATAGACCACGCATTCTGGGAAAAATACAACACGCTCTACTACGTCGTACGCACCGACTCATCGCGTTTCGCTTACCGCTCCGTGTATCCGAAAGCACAGTGGGTGTCGCTCTGAGTAACGTATGCTGTACGTAGGAGTTTGGTAGGAGACAGCGGATTCGCATTCATGTAAGCAGGCCGTGATCTACTTTGAAAGAACAATTTGACATTAATATTGATGGACTAGAGGGGCTTCGTACCCACCGGAGAAACCATATTACAACGCTCCTCGATCGTCGGCCGTTTAGATGTTTGCTATTTGGCATCGTGATTTTTTATGGCGGCAATTAATAGCCCTTCTGAAGTTCTGACCCTCCAGGTGTCAAAAATTTCCACCGTATGCGAGCTTGGATAAGCCATGTAGGCTGCAATAGCACTGCAAATCCCGTCATTACATTCATATATGCGCTCCATTATTTGATAACGACACCCTGCCAGCGACCGCGACAGCTCCTCGTCATGTCATGATACACGCGAGGAGGGATCGGAGCCCTCAATTGACGGAGGCTCGGATCTAAAATGCCACGTTGACGACGACACAAACACCAACGGGGACGTCCGGGAACGATACCCACGCCGAAGCATCCCCCAAACTCCTGTCCGCGCGAAGAGGAAATTGAAGCAAAATCCTCAATGGAGAACCAACCACGAACAGGAACGCTCGGGAATGACCCCCTCGTTCGCGCGGAGAGGGCAACGAACATGAAGCATCTTGGTGGGTGTCACCATGCATCTCGGAAAATGCGGGACGTACTACGACCTACCGAAGGCTTCCTCAATACGAATACGCTGATGCCTCTAGGAGTTATGCGCACACGTTCGATGGTATGAAGCGCTTCTTCCTACTGACTTTATTCCCTCTCAGGCCATGGCCGTTGTTTAGACGACCAGCATGATTTTAAGCGAGCTTTCAATCGCAATGTGTGAGGTCATGATTATCACGAGTAGATTTCGAAATTTACCTTGTGGCGATCATCACTAAAATGTGCATGCGCGCTGGAAGGAACAAAAAGATCGGGCGTTCTATCTGGTCCCTATATTTGGGAGACTGTTCTTACCAGCCGTTTTGTCCCAGTCCTCGTTTTTTTCATGCTTCTCCAAGCACTTTTGTGGTTTCGGAGCCGACGGTAGGGGGGTGGGTGCAATGTTAATGTTAACGTTCCCAACTGCCGTCACAAGCACAGTCCTTTTCTCAAAAGACATGAATGAAGTCGAAATTTTATGATCAACACATGTTCGTGGAGCCAAAACGTTCTCATAAGCATGATTTTATCAGGGTTGCTTCAGGTTAGTGCTAGACCAGGCCCAAGAAACGTTGTGCAGCACAATGTCCGGGCACGCAATGCCGAAACCTAGGTCGAAACTAAACTTTCAATTGTGCGGGCACGCACCGCCGGAAACCTGTGCACCAGATCTCAGACTCCGGCTCATTGCGGTGCCATGGGGTGGTGAGGCGAGGCGGCATCTCCCTTCTACCTGGGCCTTATCTACCCCAAACTTTTGTCTGTGGGCGTAGCTTTGACGTGACATGATTGATCGATCAGGACTGGTTTGAGTCCAGAGGCGTCTAGACATATGTCAAAGTACTCTGATGGCACCTCCCGGGTCAAGCCGTATTGCATCCAAGTTCTGAGACCAGGTCGAGCCTGAGCGCTTCCTAGCGGGTGAATTTCGAAAAGTTTCGCAACTATCACGCATCATGATTAACATCGGTCCCATGCTGGCGTTAACACATACCGACCGACCCAAATCCCTGTCCGCGCAACCTTCCAAAAGGGCATTTAATGTGCATAATACACGTATACGCAGATCCCGAGTTCTGGGTATGGGCATGGATGATGGATTCTGCGTCGATATGAAATCAGGCGTGTCACGTCACGTCTTTTGATGGTGCAACCATTTACGAGATATGCGATGCGATGCGGCCCTGGACGGGCCGGTTGTACCGTAGCTGTTTATTAATGCGGGGTTCTTTGGGAATGGGCATGCGCACGGATGAGGCAGTCGTCAAACTCGTGCAACAAGGCAAGAACACTGCACCCTGAAGGCGAGCATGTATGTATGCGTCGCACGCAGCACCTGCTTCCACCTCATGCGCAGCAGCAACAGCAGTACCACACTCGTGGAGCCAACAGCCTGAAATGAACAAGATTCCATCAGATCTCACGGTTGATCTTGGTGCGTGGTCTTATCATGCATGCCCATAATACGACTCTGGGTCAATAAAATGAGCATGCAGAACTGAATCGGGGATCCAGAAGACAGCGACCGCCGGCCGGGTGTAATTTTAAAAAGCGATAAGGACAAGACAGGAATGGCTGGGGGATAGCGTCGACATCAATGCATATGACGATTATGGATGGAATATAGTAATTTTTCATGTGATTATGATTATGAGTTGATCGTGATTTGATTGTGTAAACCAGAATGCAGAAATCAGAACCCAGATCAACGTCGTCTGGTTCTGGTAGTCTGGAATTTAGACGTCTCGCGACGCAACCGCCTGCCCAAGTTAGCATGATTGGGTAGATAGTGCGTGAAGTAAGATACGCACCTGCTAGCTCGTTCTTTTTCGATCTCGCGCCTCTCTACTTCTTCTGCCGTGAGCACCTCGAACCGCGTCCGGAATTCTTCGGCTTCTGTCCATTCGCGCCATACGCTTTGGAGGACTTTGGGGCCTTTGGTGCGGCCCCAGCCCATGCCTAACCCTGTTTTGTCTTTCATGCCTTCGGCTTCCTTGTCTCCGCCGATGACGCCCCATTCGATAGCGTCCTTCTTATGCTTTATTAGTTCTTCGTGGATCGCGTGGGCTATGAGCGGCAGTGCCTCTCCTGATAACCCCAGCTCGGTACAGAGCTGCGAGGCGAATGCTTCAGGCGTGAGAGGTGAAAGCAAGTCCCACTCTATGTGGTCGAGTAAATGATACGTCGCTATCTTGCACAGTCGATCTGTAAATGTCAATGAAGCGACTGAATCCATCACAACACTACGGGAGAAAAAGCGCACGCTTATAATAACACGACACTCAGGAACCTCCTCGCCCGCTTCCACTGCAACAGCGGGGATCCAAGGACGAGTCGATAGCATGGTCTGCGCCTATATCCATGGACGCGACGCCTTCGTGGTCTTCGATCTGGGCACGAATTTGGTTTGCGACTGTATCCACCCATGGGACGGCGGGGAGGTCAAGGTCTGCGCAGAACACTTTGGCGAATGATTCGGGTTTGATGAGGGTCTCGTTCAAGTTCCAGACAAAGCAGTCGCGTATTCGGAGGGTGTCTGTTTCGAATTCGACACGGATAGGGACTAAAGAGGCGCGTGTTTTGGCTTGTGCTTCAAGCATATCAGGCGCACTGGGGTATATGCGTACATTATTATTTCCGAGACTAACAAAAAAGACGTACGGATATTCATGTGCGGTTGGAGCAACGGGTTTTGCTTTGATGAATCGACTTGGAGGGATCATGCCCAGGTAGCTCTGATCCAACTCTCCCTTGTCGTTCTGCATCGGTGTAGAGCGTCGTTGGGTTTGGGGTTGGGGAGTGGACATCCCACTGCCCGAGTGAAAAACGGACATGCCAGTTCCCATTCTCCGCGTCCTCAAGGTGGTTCTCATACCTCCACTACCGACAAAATCAGAGTCGTCGGATTCGATAGCACCGGCATCTGGGAACTCGTCTCCTGAACCTGGTTCTGCATAGTTGATCATGCCTCCACGACGGGTGGAGGCTCTTGTGTTTCCAGCTGCTGCAGAGGGCTGGGTGAGTACGGGCTGCACGAGAAGAGTTGTTCCCGTGCGAAGACGGGATGCATATGTGGAATGCAGAGCTTGTGAGACGACAGGTAGTGGATGACGGGGTGGGTTTGGTGGGAGTGGAGGAGGAACTGGTGCGGCTGCAACTGCAACTGGCAGAGTGGGTGGTTGGTATACCGGAGCAGCAACGATCTGTTGTGGAACTGGGTGTGCGGTAGTCTTTGCAGTGCGATGACGAGCACGTGTCGTCTTGTTCGGATTGGTTGTTGACCAAGTGTGAACATTTTTAAGGTAAGCTGGTGCGAGATTAGTGAGATTGGTCGTATGAGTCAGTGAAATGAACCTTTTGAAGTTGATTGTTGGGGAGCGGGTGATACGTAGTGCTGAAACTGATTTGTAGGATTATTTGCTGCGTTTGAGAGCTGCGTTATCGTTTGTCGCAATTGTAAATCTGTCAGGTTCGTCATGTTTGTAGGGTAGGTCGACGCGTCGGTCATCTTGGTAGCTGCCCGAAACGTTGTTGAGCAACTTCGGTATGACAATTTCAGCCGTGTTACATAATCATTGACATGACAGATGATGATGTCATCCAATATCTGTTTTTTTCTTCTAGTATCTACTGCAGCGCGAGCTCGAGCAGTGAGCACCCTCACTCTTTTAAACGACTGTGTGTTCAAAAGCGATATTTTTTTCATGATGAGAAAAACTACGCTGGATACGAACAACGAGTTGAAGCGTCGTGCATTCTTCGGGAAATGGAATCTACCGTAACCTCGGTTGACCCACCACGCAGTTAGCACATCTGACCTCTTGGACGTAATGATGATGGACGGGCGAGAGAAAGCTGGTTTGTCAAGTGGTATACGATACGCAGTGGCTGCGATCATAGTGGCCTATCAAAAGGGAGTCTAAATTCTCTGCCTCTGATTAACCAAGTTGGCGCATGATTGGTTATGCTTCCTCTGGCCTTGTATACCATCTACTTCATTCGCAAAACCGCTATTCGTGGTATGAAAGTCAAGGTAAATACACCCCATGGTATGTTTGTTTTTGTCGTGACTTATGCTCTTGAATGGATGTCTTGCATAAATATGCATTGCACTGGTTCCGTTCTGTCCCTTTTGGTTTGGAGAATTTCACCCAAGTCCAGTTACCCAGTATCATTCTCAAACTGGCATTCAGCTCCGCGACCCTACGCTCATTGCCCTTTATTCTGCGGTTGCCCGTGTCTTATACTTCAATGGTGCTTCAAAAGTCTTGGACGAGGTCTATGATGCTGATGCTACCGTAAGTACTGTCCGGAAATGGTGCTCCCCACAAAGATTTTCTTGTCACTCTCGTTGTTTTGGGTTGACGACAAACAACCACCGATTACCAACAAACCTTGGTCGCGAACTCAATGCTCACTACCCTTTGCAGTGGGCTAAATAACAAGATCTCATCGCCACTTCATTCATAGCGTTTGTGGAGGTTTGTTAATACTTGGTTAAGACAATTCGGTCACGTTGTGATATGCTGTCTGCACTTGCGAGTCAGTTGGCTGCATCCGCATCCCCAAATACATCTCTTCTCGACGTTCATGGCCTCGACTCGATCGGCGCCCTCGTTATAAATGCCTCCGCGCAATTATCCTCATTGTCTCCTGCTTTTACTGCGCAAATTATAAAATTGGCTCCAGATGGGAATTCCTGTCCGTGGACTTTGACCAGATTTTATTTTCCGAGGCTGCAAGGAATGTCGACCGGCAATTTCGGGAAGTAATCGCAGTGACTGGATGCGCTCAGGTGGACTTTGCACTGGCAGCCTTAAAGGTTTGTGAAACTTGGGACATCGTGGTGACCTGTGTATAAGAGTCACATAACTTGTAAGAGTGGTCAACATATTCAACTTGTTTGAGAATCGCGTCAGTCTTCACATACACCCCACTTTACTCTGGAGGGTGCGCTGTAAGACCCGAAGTACGCTGGGCTGGGCTAAGATTATTATCTCGGTCAAGAGACGAGGACATGATCGTACCAAACAGAAAGATTTGGTTCCGAGGGGGTGATAATGTGCGTCGTACGAGCGAATTATGCTGTAGGAGTGCTCGTTTTATAGGTAAAATCCGAGGCAATTTGGCGAAGTGTTATACAATAAGCTTTCGGAAGTCGACATAAGTCAATCAGAGTCATTTGTTCTCGAACACATTCCTGTCTCGGAGCATCGAGAACAGCAAGATCATGGTATTGCATATGGAAATCGTGGTTGTAGCATATGTAGTCGTAAGTTGTCGTAAGTTGTCGATAATTGCAACATAGTACATAGAGTGCTACATAAGACAGTGTGAATTAGCGTTGTTGTCGGGTAGCATTGAAGGGGGGGTATGAATATGCAATGTAGAGAGCGAAGTGAATAACGTCATATATTTTTCTAGTTGAGATAACCGCGACACTTCGCAGAGCCACACAAGCATGGGATTTTATCTTGCTCGATGGGGAATTGATAATCTGCAAAGTGCGTTGCTTCAGTTAGAGAAAGAGAGCATGCAGTACTATGCTTGACAGACCAAATGTAATTTCATCGCCCACTTCGATATCCTGCTTGGCATAGATGACGATCTTCTTTTCGCTGTTGATAGTGATAATTTTCGCAGTACAATTCGGATCGCATGAGTGATTGATGAGACGTCTTAACGCAAACATTCAATCAGCAGCTGCATCGCGTAAAGATCCGAGCTAGAACTTACCCAAGATCCCCCTTCTTCGTAGCGTCCACCACAAGGTCCTCATCAATCCGGAACAAATAACTGCTCCTGATACCTTGCCGCTTGTATGCCTTTTCCCGCTTATCGGCGACTTGAGCTCGAATAATCTCGCCCACATACTCAATGACCATCTCCCCTCGCGCGATCCTCTCCATAGCGTACAACCCCCAGTCATGAATCGGAGACCTCGCAAATCGGAGATGCTTTTTCCGCGTTTGGAGCTGGTTGAATTTGATGCTTAGCTCTGCAGCGGCTGTCTCGCCTTTTGAAAGAGCTATAGCTCGCTGTACTTGGTTGATCTCTTCCAGGCCTTTAGCGCGGCGGCGAGCGTTGGCACGGTTAGAGCGGGAAGAGGTGATGGGTTGGGCGGGTGCTTCGGTTGGAGCGACTGATTCAACGTTCGTGGACCGTAGGGCATATTGTGCAACATAGGCTGATTTCTCAGCATGAGAGATCTTGTAGCAGCCTTCAGTACGTGCTGAGCCCGTGATATGCTTCCGAAATGCTAGTACAGTTTCGGAAGTAGGCAGCGAGACGTGCGATATGCTCGAAGTGTCATTCGACATAGCTAGCCGAGCAAAATAGAGGTCCTCGTCGTCGTTACAAACAACCACCTTGGCTGCTGACTGTTTCTTGACAACCTTCTTCTTCGGTAGGGCTTTCTTATGTTGTTCTTCATCCTCGAGCACAGCGTCCTTCTTCGGCTTCTTCTTGACAGGCTCCTGCCCCTCATCACAAACCTCGGAAACAGCCCGCTTCCGGGGTAAGGGCGCAAGGTTCTCCTCATCCTCGGACTTCAAGTCCAACTCAGCCACCCTCGCTAGCGTATGTTGTGCAGCAGGTGGATTGGCGCGTGCCCTCTGCATGACGTTGCGATAATGACTGTCACCTTGACCACCTAGAGTACGCAAGGAATCTGCGCGAGCACAGCCAGGAGAGCAAAAGTAGAACTCTTGATCTTCCACCGCCAGTTTGCCGCAAAAACAGTATTTGTCACCGATATGGACAGATGGAAAAACGTTGGTGAGGGTGAGATGGTCCATTCTGAGTGATCAATGACTTGCAATCGACACCGTATACAAGGGGTTTTTATAGCATTCATTGTGGCAAAGTGGATGTGGACTGTGGACTAATGCAGTTGTGGACGTTTGGGAGTGTTTAGTGGCTGTCATTGTGTAGAGTGAGTGCAAAGCAGAACTGTGATGAACAAATTGCCCACTCAATATTGGAGATGCATTTGTCTAAATCAGAGCCCTGAATGAGGCGCTGATGAACGATCAAATCATACCAGTAGGTCTGGTCAACGCGAGCAGTTGGATGCCCCAAGCCAAAAATACCTTACACTTGCCACCGACACCCAAGCGGCAATGAAGTACGCTGCAATCTCGCTTTGGTCATCCATTGATGGTGCTAAATTTGACCGAACTTCCGTTTATGTAGGGCCTGTCTATTGAACCAAGTACAGTCGAACTTCGGAACGATCCAAGGGTGCGTGTCTCAGCTAGCATGGCGTCACTGACGAGATCTCCGGAGTCGGACCATTGTTTTTTGGTGGTCATTCAAGTTAACGTGCCTACTAAAATCAAATAGGATCAGAGATCACGCGCGACAAAAATCGAGGAGCCGTGATCATTATTAGACGGTCGTGGTTCCATGGGTTTCTTCAAATCTAAGCTGGACAAGGTACGAACAATTTCCTGAAAACACCAGTGGTCTAGTCGGCCGGTAGATTCAACAGCAGAAAAATTGTCGCCAAGTACAGATGCGAACTGCCATCATGATTGCCCGTGCGGTCTGCCCAGAGCTGACACAGGGATATTAGGGTTTCGCCTGGTATTCCCGCAATTGACCTAATTGTAAGTGGTATTGGGTTACACAGGGTCTCTGGATCGGGGAGAAGAACTGAGTCAAACAATGATATAGATATGAAGAAATCCAGTCCTTGAATCCGTGGTCCGTCGCAATTCACAACTTGCAATATTTTTGTGGAAAACTACTGAGGCTGACATAGTCTCCTGGACAGATCATTGATGAGGAATAATGACGAAAGCTGTTCCTTCTTACTATGAGACAGGCTGCTACACCAGAACCCTGATTGATGATCTCTATGTGCCAAGTGCTCAAAGCTGTCCCGGCCCTTGGAAGGTCCAGAAACCCACCAGTTGGAGTCGCAGAATTAGATCATTCAGTTTTATAACTCAAAATGATGTGATAGTTACAGTACTGGATGTCTTTGCTTTGTGCAGGGTTTCCGAGCTGGCAGTGGTGGGCGGAAGGAGACAAATTTACCACGTCTTACCTCAGTGTTCACACGGTTGGTGGTGTGCTGTTAGGACCGTGGTTCATCATGATGGAGGCCCACAAGCAAATTATTGCCCTTCAAGCTTCAAGTGACTGACCAGGATATTCGGTGTGCTTTTACCATGTTGTGAGCTTCTGCAACCGATTGACCTGGTCAGCCTTGTTTTCTGGAGAGATGAAGCCAGGACGATGCTAATGATTGTCTGAGTCTTGACTACCGCTACCGCTCTCTACCATGTGCTGATGGGCGATCGGTTTGGTTGGAGCGTCCCGCTCCACCGACAACGTCCCTGAAGCTTTGAAGCATCAAAGAATTCCATGAAGAAGCAATTATCCCCGCACTTCGTCAAGATGTTCGCAGCGGCAATCCTATACAAACGGTGCGTTTCGTTTTGTACACCCGTCCTCAGTGCTCAGCCCTTCCCTCTTTTAATTTGTGTTAACATTTAAATCAACAGCTTCGGCTTCTTTGTTCCTGCGCCGACACCCCATTCAATATATTTTACGAGTTTTTCGTGGATCGCATATATATAGGCTATGAGAAGTGTACAAAGCTGTGAGGCGAAAGGACAAGTTTAGTGAGTTTGAACAGATAAGTAATGAAGTAAGCCTTTTGATGCTGATGGATTGCTGCGGTCCGAGTGACATGTAGTACCAGCTGAAACTGGTTGGTTTGTAGCATAATATTGCTGAAAGCTGCGATGGCAGTTTGAATCTTGACAATAATAGGTTGAGGGAAACTGGAAGTCAGAAAGTCCCGTCCGTTCTGTCCGTCCCGTCCGTACTGTCCGTACTGTCCCTCCCGTTCGTTCTGTCCGTTCTGTCCGTACTGTCCGTACTGTCCGTCCTACCAGCTGTGAGAAGGCGTGGGAAACATAAAGTAATACTACTTGTCCTGGTCTACACTGTCCGTCAAGGCCATGATAACGCTGAAAGGCGCTGCTGGCCTTCTCAGCAGTATTCACGATATAACCTTAGAGACCACTTTTACCTTTGCATCATTGGCAGCAAGCCTGAAGGACGACATTATTCTTACACAGCCGGCCACGCATGATATCCACAAGCCTCCCATATTCCTTCCTCCGAGTGTCATCACATTCCTCGGTAGTGCTTGCACTCTATCATCAGCTTCTGTTAGAATGTGTTGGAGCGCCCTCAAGGACAGTATCTGGGCAGGCAATTTTGCTGTCCACGACAAGATCAAGGACTTATTCGAGACACATGGACACCCATATGGATTGAGTCAGTTTTATCTATGGATTGCATTGTATTCGTCGTGCTGAATGTGTCCTCCCCCACAGCGCAACATACTTTCTACCCTCCGTTCAAGATATGCCAAAATGCGACCTGTAACCGGCAGCAAAACGGCCTCTTACTTGGCAAGGCCGAACAGCACAAGGCAGTATACTTCAGTCTTCACCACGGCACAGTCCCTGCATGGAGCATCCAATTCTATTGTGAATGTGAGTTGTGATCCCTGCTTTGTCTCAGGATGCCCACTAAGTCTCCATTAGCCTGCAAGACCACATACCACACGAACTATAAGGTTGTTGGTGATCGGCGTATTTATTATGATTACACTGCTTCCCTGCCGGGCGTCGTGCAGATCGCTGATCATTACTTTGTCGACTATCAAGTTGCGAAGCTGTGGAAAGCCATGATGCACACTTCATGGTATGCAGCTATATACTTTGTCTCATCTAATGTACCCTCTGATCATAGCATCACCAGCACATCCGCAACAAGTTGTGCGCACATCTACAACCTTGCTCTGGCAAAAGCAGAGTCTACAAACTTCCCGAATACAAAATGGTTCACCAAAGACGTCACTATGGACCACGTCTGGAATGCTTTCATCATTACTAGCCTACTCGAAGACTGCCGTCAACACCGGTGCATCCTCGATGTTGATCAACGCCAGAATCAGAGCGAGCGCTTCACCCAGGCAATGTTAGATAGGAACCGACGCATGCGCTTGTATAACCAGCCACTCGCGCGCCGACACTTTTGTAGCAAGTGTACCCGCGTTTTCAGTGATGAAGGCAATACCAGTGAGTCTCCTCTGTCTGTTTATTTGACTAGTATTAATCTTAAAGAAGATAAATTAGTGTCCGTCATCGTGGTAGATGGCGTTGTCGTCAGCCGTCCGTGCTGCTCTATTCCTAACTGTTGGGTCTATCTTCGTAGTCCACGTGACAGGTTTTGCCATGTCCATGCCGCATATCTCAATCAATGTGCCATTAAAGGCTGTCCGCGGCCTGTGCTGTCAGGTACCCTCACATGTGACATCAGCGCACACCAGGAGTCTGAAGCCCTACATACTCTGAGGGGAAAATCTCGCTTTCGACTGCATGAGCGCCTGGAGCGCTCGCGGGCCATTCATGGTCGCCTTGCGAACGTCCAGATCGGCGCTGAAGAGGATGGAGGGGATGGAGGTGACGCCACACAAGCCATTGGTGAGGAAGTTTATGAGGTTGAAAAGAAATCGGGAAAGACGAAACGGCTTCGTGCTCAATTCACCCGCAACTACACTCACTGTGAAGAGTTGATTGTTGCGCCGTGCGGAATGATCCATGCTCGCGAGACCATGCACAATGCTGAGGGTGTTGGAAGTGTCGCCGTCAGTATACTTCTCCCTGCCCTGTAGTTATTCGTTACTCACTCTAACTAGGAATTTATTCGCCGTGTGTTTCGCGATCCACAGACACGCCCTACCCACGTCTTCTTTGACAATAACTGCCGACTCGCACTGCACGTCAAGGACGACCCTTTCTTTCAAGACATCGGCCTTTCGGTCGACGTCTTTCACTTCGAGTGCAAGCATTCAAAGACGGACACCTTCTGCCAAGAGAACTGCAATCCTGCTGCTTTCCCGGAGCTAAAAACGGATGATGGTGGGTGGTACTTCAACTCATCGGCTTGTGAACAAACCAATTCGTGGTTCGGTAACTTCAATCCCATCACACGAGGGATGAAGCCAACAAAATTTGACTTCTTTCTTGACGAGATGATCTTGTGCCGCAATCAGGAGACATTGAAGAGGTTAGAGAAGGCTGGATATAATCCATCTGTCTGGAAGAGGTCCGTGGTTCGCTGATGTGGTAGTGTAATAGTAGTGTAGATAATCGCGGAATAGCTGTATGTGCGACATCGTATTGAACGAGATATTGGCGTTTGTCCTCCCTGAAGATTGTTGAGAATATCACAGTGACACGGTCGGGTCCAGCTCTTTCTGTTGCTTAAAGGCGAGCTCGAATGGCGCAGCTAGAGCGTTGCGCTTGAACTCTTTCTGTTGCTTAAAGGTGAGCTCGAATGGCGCTGCTTTCCTGATGAGAACATGGTCGAATATTATTGCAAGCTAGACAGACAGACAGTCATAAAGACAAAGGCAAGACGGTGTGGAGAACAACTACGATGCGAGAACAAATGAAACAGAAACAAGTAGACTAAACAGAAGTTCGAGAGTGCAAGAGTGATTACCGAGTCTCCGCCATGAAATTCGACCACAACCCAGCTTCAGTGCGTCCAGCCTTCATGTATTTGTCCGTAATGGCAGCGGGTGCCTCGGCCCAGCGCTTCTTGTGCACATGGAACGTTGTGCTCACATATGAGACCCCAAACATTCTCTTGAACACAGTGGCCACACCTTGCCGACGCTTGCTGACACCTGCGCAAAGTTTGAAGCCCTGGACAATATCGCAGGCATAGTAGTCGCTAGGCCAAACCTTGACATCATCGATGTCAATCGGATCAGAATGCGTGCCTCCTGAGATAGCTGCGTGGACAGGACCAGTCGAAGAGCCTGTTGATGGACGTGCAGTGGCCCGATGGAGGGGCTTGGTAGCAGCACGAGGCTTGGTAGCAGCGCGAGGCTTGGTAGCAGTGCGAGGTGGACTGGCATCTGAGCTAATTGTGGGACTACGGCGGCGGATGCGCTGGTGAGATTTAGTAGGCAATGGAGATGGCGAAGGTGTCGGCTTGAATGACTCATCACTGATGGAGGGAGACCTATCTGCAGGCCGAAGTGGAGACGGTGAAGGCTCAAATGGTGAAGGCTCAAATGACTCGTCACTGATGGAAGGAGACCTATCTGCAGGCCGTTTACCTTTGCCCTTGTTCTGGGGTAACAAGAGAGCCCGCACCTCCAACTCTGATGACGACCTGTTCATCTCAATGTTGGCAGGAGCACCGTGAGGACGGAATTGAACTTCATTTCGTGTGGGCAGAGTGCTGTGATGCAGCCGTAGCTCATGGCGCACCGCGGCACGATCACTAGCTAGGTGAGAGCGAATGTTGGGTGGAGATTCAGCGATACGCTGGAGACAGCTGTCGAGATCAACGCAGTGTGTCACGTTTGCGTTTTTAAGGAGCACAGCCTGGCCTTCGGTGACGGTCACAAGATGGCCATGTTGAATCCCTCACCACTCACGTCTGCCATGATGCCACATGTGAATGACAGACGCAGAGCCCAAATCCGCTGGGAGGCCCACGACTGACAGCACCTCGTGCACGAGTGATAGGTGAGGCCATTTGAAGGCAGCCGTTCCCGACTGAAACTCGAAGACGTTGGGCTGAACACCATCCTTCACCCAAGCATAAACGACAGTATGGTACCGTGCACGGTTCTGGGCATCAATCTCATTGGCACGGCACTGACGACGTTCCTCCTCTCGTTTATCCCTCTCTGCTAACTGATCGGTAAAAATTTCAGGCATTTGCATAGCGTAGCGTGGCCCAGTCTCCGCAGAAGGACGGCGTTGAGCAGGTGCAGTTCGCGCCCTCACCACCTTCCTTGGTTGCGCAACTCGCGAGTTGTTGGGCGCAATGCTGGTGTCAGCCTCTACCACAGGTGCACCTGCAGGTGGGCGAGAGAAAGAGGGCGGAGGCGAAGGTGTTGTCATAGGTTCAAAAGGTGGGACATGCGACCAGCTATAGTGATCAGGGTCACATGAAATATCCGGTGCGACGGGGTCATCATCTGGTGCGACAGGGACATCATCATGATCTGGTGCGACGGGAACATTATCTCTGAGCTCCAACTCTTCAGCGCCGTTTGGGTCACCAACATGGTCAAAAAGGTGGCAGCCACCCAGGCGCCTGCAGTGTTTACGACAAGTTGACCTAGAACAGTTCTTGTTGACACGCATGCTGCTGCAGCCCACAACCATGCACACACGGCGCGTTGGCACTGGTAGGTGGGTACTTCTGGTGCGCTGGCGAGTACGAGGATGAGCGCCGATTACTGGAGAGGAGCGTGGTGATCCAAAGTGCACGAAGTTGCACTTTGTACCATCCTGATTGACGTCAAAGCACTGTGTGTCCCATCAGTATTAAAATTAATGGAGATCGAGGAAATTACTTACAATTGCTTGCCAACGGCCTCGGTTTCCGTGTTCATTGGATTTGCACACCGTCCACGGGCATGGTTTGTCGCATGTCGTGCATGAGACTTCGTAGTTAGGACGTGGGCCTGTGGGGGGCTGAAGTGTGGAGGGCATCACAAGTGTCCAGAGATGGCTGTACAAGTGTTGGGGGAGCGACAAGACAACGAGGGCGACACAGAGCAGTGGGAGTGTCCTTTTATAATGGCGGGGGCATGCTGTTGGCAAGGGCATGCTGCCAGAATGCCTGTAAGTTGAGCGGCACCCAGAGGAATTCATGGGTGGCGTCGTTGTGGGCGGCGATGAGCAAGGTATGGCGCGCCAATCTCGAGTCTCCGCCAGAAAGAATTCCGGAGATTTCCGAAGCGTTCCAGATAGCCAAACTAGGACTGGGACGGACGGGACGGTACGGATGGATGGGACGGTACGGACGGGACGGACGGTTGTTTCCAAATATCCGGTATATACAATAGGTTCGTCATGTTTGAGGCTATCTTACATAAGCATATGAT
Organism: Suillus occidentalis; assembly: GCA_016628085.1. Taxonomy (NCBI): domain Eukaryota; kingdom Fungi; phylum Basidiomycota; class Agaricomycetes; order Boletales; family Suillaceae; genus Suillus; species Suillus occidentalis. Next base: position 92,654 of record JABBWB010000038.1, read on the forward strand.
GTCATTCAACTACCACCTATAAAGCGTCGACTGTCCAATTCTACTCCACCATGTCATCATGTCCTCCCCCAAAGATAATGCACCCCGTCCCCCTTCAAAGGTCGTTGAACCGACAAGAGTCAACACCGCACCACAACAAGGTACCTAGTTAGTCCGATCAACCTCGTTTAGACCTAATGAACGCAGCTTCCACTTCACCTGATGATGGCGCTCACATTCCCGCGGACCAAATTCGCAACCCTTCCGAGGTCGATCGCAATGACCCCAATATAAACGTGGTAGAGATCCCCGCAGAGAAAAAACAGTCGCCTTCCTTCAAAGAACAAGTATTCGGTGAGTGCTTATCACACAACTCAAACATACAAACTCACACGCTGGTAGGATATGCCAAGGTATGATGCTGCGATCCGCCTCGCTTGTGACTCATTACTCATTAATTCTTGTTGCCCACCTACACTCAGGTCATCCGCGGAACGGTCAGTCACCATTATTCTCCTGTTACTCTCTTTATTTATCTGTTCACAGGCTCTTGGTAAATCAGACGTCAAGGAGCAGGGGGAACAAGTGTTACGAGGTGAAGAAACCATTCCAGCGAAACGCCGAGGCTCGACTTCGAATTAATATTTTTGTCGTGTCACTGACTTTCCTTGTCTCCATTCTATCACTCGAACTGTATCACCTGATACACATTCGATATTGTACAGTACTGTAAAGGTTACTGATGAGGATTTATCTTCTCATTGCCAGATTATAATCAGTAATATACGAGATTTCCCGAATGTCCAAACCCCACGCTCAACTGCTTCAGGCATATCGATGATATGTGTGGGAAACTGACAATTTGTTTGTTCCTCTTGCTACGGTATCGAGCAAAGATGGTCGTCCGTAACGACTGCAAGAGTATTTATCGGTGCGCGACCCATTCAATTCCGCCGCATGCATTTCTTGAGAATTGGACCTCGGTGCATTTATGTAAGCAGTGGAAGCCTTGTGGCGCTGTCAAAAAGTCTAATTTCAATTTCTAAACTTGAACTGGACAACCCCCTTTCATAAATTTCAATCGCAATACAGATACAATTCCGTGCACGAATCCGAGCTAGCATTTCTTTGGTGGGCGGAATCATTCGGAAGCGACGCTTAAAAGCGCAGACCTTTAATAAGCGTGCTTCTCGCTCCTTGGACAACCACCATCATGATGCTCTCTATGCCTGACACAACTTCTTCTTCGCCTGTCTTCGATGAAAAACACATCCAAGAATCTTCCCCGCCGTCAAAAACACACGCAATAAATCCAGTCGTCTCCAGCGCTGAATTTGTTCTCGAAGTAAATTTTCATGACGTAGTTTGAGCGTCAAACCCATTCTAATCGATGGCGCACCAGCAAACGAACATTGTCGAAATCAACAACGACGCGGTCAAAAAGGCCACACAATACGTCAGTCTCAGCTTTGACATAATTCGGGAGCGCCTCGTATCTAACTGACCCACGCAGATTTTACAAAAAGTCACTTCCGAGTCTTATACTCCGCGCACATGGCGTACCCACCCCTTGCACATCTGTCCGCTGGAGCCGTATGACCCGGACGATATACTCACGGACGCATGTCTGAATTGGATCTTCCTCATATCTTCTTTGAATTTCAGTTTTTGGTCGGAAAAGGAAGGCAAGCCGGATCGCTACGGCGTTGAATGGCGGACTAGTTGGGGTAGCGAGACGATCACGGTGCATACCGGATACTGGAGCTTAGTCGCTGCTTTGAACCGAGGTGGGCAAACGCATCTTCTCCTTTATACAGTCTGAATCTAAATGGATCGGACCCCCAGCGGTAGAGGAGGGTATACCTATTATCGACCCTAAATTTTATTCCTCCGAGACATTGTGCCCAGACTCGCTGATCGCGCACGTATTCCGCGCTGCACCTCAATCTGCTGAGTCGATGCCCATGTTTAATGAACGTCTAGCGATCATGCGCGAAGTTGGTGCTATACTGTGTAACGTAAGCTTTCCCCCATCTGTATTCATGCATGCTGGTTTATGGACACATGTTAATTTACAGGATGATTTTGGAGGATCATACCTAGGGTTTTTACAAGCCTTCCAAAGAAGGCATGAGAATCAGGGCACGGCGCTCGACCTCGTTCAATATGTCACAGACACGTTCCCGAGCTTTAGAGACGAACGAATGCTCAATGGACGACGAGGCAAGTCAATTTCAATCTTGACACCCGACTATCGTCTATCAATTGCACAAGACTGACGAGTCCATGCTCACCAGTATATTTCTGGAAGCGGCCCCAAATTCTAGTAGCAGAGACCTGGGCATCCTTCTACCCCGAAAACCCCCACACCCCACACCCCCTTTTCCCCGGTCACAGCGGAGCATGCATAAGCGCCCTGACAATGTTCGCGGATTACCGAGTCCCCCAGATCCTGCATCACCTGCGCATCCTCACCTACCCCCCATCGCTTAAGCACAAATTGCGCACCGGCACTCACCTTGGAGCTGGATCGAGAGAAGAGATGAGCTTGCGCGCGGCGAGTATCGTTGCTGTCGAACGCATCAGGAGTGAGATGCTGAATTGTGGATCGAATTGGGAAGCGAGTTGTGTGTTAATTGATTTTTATCTTTGGGATTTGGCTAAGAAGTTGCACGGGGGGGAAGTGTGTATCGAGGGGATTGAGACGGATGATGCTTTACCTGTGCACAGAACGAGGAGTATTTGGTATTAGTTTTTTTGGTTCTCGTTAGGTCTTTTTTCGTATTTCCTTCCGTTTAGTTAGTTTTTATTCTCTCTTTATTCACGATAGAATTTTGGATGTACTCCGCGTGTAGACATGCGCAATGATGACGGGTTGACTGGTTGCACTGAAGATCCCATCGGCTCGCTTACGATCACAGCCCTCGGTCCTCTTGATGCGGTGTGTCATTCAAAAGTTCCGATCTATGCCACCGAGTGGATTCTGATGAACTCGAGTGAGCGGGTTTCTATGATGCTTAGAATAACTGGGTGAGGTTAGCTTATTCAAGACGGATTATAGGCGACGTATCAGCTCGGTCGGTATTATAGACATTCTAGTCCGTCAAAACGCCCACGTATGTATGCAGTGTTTGACGCAAGAGCGACATGACACTTGGCCAACGATGGCGTCAATAGTCTATGGTGCGGTATGTAAAACGTATGGGATTCTAGCGTGATTGCAAAAGTCCTTTGCGATACTCACCACGAGCCGCCACCGAGTTCCGGAGTAGCCCCGAATTCATCTGAGGAATGAATCGATGGAGGACTGGTGTGTCCGGCAGAGCCAGATCCATTTCTGGGGTAAGGATCCGTCGCCAGTCGGATAGGAACTGTGAGCCGCAGTTCCTTGAAGGGTGACTTGGAGAGGTCGGGTGGAGTCATGGTCAAGACTACACAATCCTTTATGAATAGGTCTCAGCTGAAGCCATCAAAAATAGAGATGTAAAGCAAAGTGCCTACCTTGGTTGAAAAACCACCCGCCTTGAAACCTCCAGCCTTGATGTCAGGACTGATATAAATATCTCCTGAGAATGCAATCCAGTGTGCACCGCCGTTACCCTATAGAATCACATCAATCAAGCACCCTTTGCCAGATGCACTGCGTTACATACTGCGTGTCTGAAAGCACCTTCGCCAATACAATCCACTCGCCAGATGTCGGTGCGGGTGCCAAGTATCAATTCGTTTCTGTCGAGCAAATGTATCAAGCACAGTCGCGCAGAAATCATTAAAGAACAAACCGAACATCAACAGTCGTCTGCCTCAACAACTGTATTTTTGTGTGTCGCGTTTTCAGAGACTTGGTTACAACCGGTCCATAAGGCATAAACGTAGCAAGGGACATTGCTGAAGACGAGAACATAATGTGGAAAGGAATGGGCTCGTGCATGCAGAATATTCGACTAGCTGGGAGATAAAACTGATGCCGGGAAACATCAGGATCGAAATATACATCCATTCACAGCATCGACCAACCTTTACCATGATGTCGTTTCCTCCCTGATTTGCGTGAATCAAAGTCGGAAAGACCTTCCACTGCGAAGTCTCAATTATTCCCCATTGACCAGGTACCAGAGGTGGTGGTAATGGGGAAGATGGACGAGTGCGAGGAAGGTACTCAAACGGAGTCGAAATCGCCCTGTAAACTGTGAAAAGGGGTTAAGACGATCCCACCTAAAAACACACCAATCTCCGCCCCCCAACAAGGACGACTTGACTGCATGTGGTATGAGGTTTGGTTTCACAACAATAGCGCTAATACTATAATTTATCTTGGCGCGGAATCCAGGCAGGCCAGATAGGTGGGACTCGTGGCTTGGCGGGAGGGGCTATATTCGTGATCATCGTCAATATATTGTTCAAACTTCGCGCAGTTCACATACATAGGTTTTTCCACCATCTGAAAAAGAGGTTGGAAGAGGGAGACTGAATGGGAGTGAACGCGGGCATGGCGCTTCGTAAATCCTGTCCTTGACCCACAAAATGGTTTTGTTGAGAAACAGTTTGCAGTTCGTCGTCCCGCCTTCCGCCATTTCTTCCATCATGAGAGTGCCCTCAATCTTGTAAGGGGACTTCAGAATAAACCCCTATTCATCTGGTTAATCCGCTCACTTGAATTTCGACGCTAGTGATACCATCTCGTTTGTGGACCTCGAGGGTACCCTCCACACACCCGCCATAACCGTAGACAGGAAGCGTGACTTGGTCGTCTTGGCCTGACAGCCGAAGGCTCACGCCACCATTTTTGGCCTGCTTTACAAATTCTAGCGGCGACCGGTTGGGATTTAGACGCGCGTTGTAAGCTAAGCGGTACTCATGAGCCTGAGGAGCAGCGGTGTACGTTGGCGAATGGATATGTGACGAGGGAGCGGGGTACCCGGGGAGGATCACATTAGTTGCAGTGGACATGGTAGTGCACTGCAAAGTTGAGAACAGCCCATTTTCTTCTTAGTGTTATGTGGAACGTCGAGCACCATGCGGGTCCTTGGCTATACTTAACCCGGACTTCCCACTCCTTCGGAGTTCACAGCTAAATGAGTATTAGATTCGGTCCAAGGTCACGGGCGCTTTGTCAACATCCAACCTCGAAGCAGGCTGAAATGAGGAAACCGGAGCCCGTGCGCGGTTTTCGACATTCTACACTGCACTCGGATGTCGCAGGACGAGATCTTTGTTGTGGGCAAGTTTGGATGAAAGGAAAATCATATGCATTGCACCTTGTGGCCCACATGGGCATTCGGCTGACCAACGCCTATAATATCATCATCGTGTACATGGGTGAGTAATTACAGTCGCTTCTAGGACCCTTCAGGTCGTACACTCCTCGTCCATACACCTCAGAGGTGCCTAAAACCCACCCTTTCCACGAGCCCGAGCGATACTCCCCTGGATTCCTTTCACCACCCCTCGAAAGCCCGACCCAACACCAGTAGAGTCCGTGAGTGGGTTGCCATCCTTATCACGGTATATGCCATCTTTCCCCACCTCATGCAAATGTGTGTTCTGATTCCTTCGGACGCCATCAAACCATTCTTGGCATATCGTAGGGTTGTCGACCATGACATTCACCTCTTGGCTGTGATACCAAGACTGCGTGTCTGAAACTTTTGATGAGTATCAGCGAGTCGCCAATCGGTGAGAGCTCTACCCTGGTTGCCGTTGCCTACGATCCCAACAGAATCATCAATGATCATAAGTTTCACCTGTAATCAGGTAAGGGCTCTGCCAGAAGTTTCAATAAAGATGGGACGAACATGGCAGTTCCGTTTCCGCGCGGACGCATTAATGGGCTTGATTTGATCCTTGCCTGAAGTGAGTACTGGTGAGTACTCGGATGACACCATCGCGGGAGAAGCACATACCAGTATACCAATAGAGTTTGAGTTTCTCTTTTTCCTCATCAGCCAACTGTGCGAACATAGTCTTGGAAACTTCCTCATTCGTGCCCCCCTGTCCAGGAAGTGCTTCCCCGCCATCGTTGAAGCCCACGTCTATATATAGTGTGCACTCAATGCCGCGTCTGACTGCATTCAAGATGCCTTCAACTACAGGACCTGCATTGAAAGTCGGGCTTTGGATGAAAACCTTTCTCTGGGCATATTTCAGCCCCGCAAGCCAGGCTGCATCCTGCGCGTTTTGCAGACCACTGGCAGGATTTCCAGGATTCCCATTCGGCGCACGGTTCACCAATACCATGGGACATTCTTCATGACGTGTGTGGAGAATGTGTGGGGTGTATTCATCTCTAGATGATGCTGGTGGCTCATACGGCAAACTGGCATGAGTATCTGGCTGATCTCCGGCGTCTGCATGAAATCAGACCAGGGAACTTGGATGTAAAACGAGACGATGGCTTACTGAGGTGCTCTGTAATTGTCTGATAGGTACCGGAGATGAACGGGACTTCAGCATCTTGACACCCGGAAGAGGCAGGATCCTCCTTTCCTCCTGTGTCTACATGTCCGTCGTGTATGCCGCCGGCCTCCTGTTGCAGTTTCCTGGAAAGTTCCGCCCCTTTGCTGCCATCTAGAATCCAAGTTGTGGCGTATTCATTATCCATGCCAAATTTGTAGCCTCCCTCAGGCGGCCGGTACCGGGTATCGAGCAACGGAAGGGGTGGGTGCATGGGCCTGAACCAACTGATGAGAGCAGTATCATACAGACTATCAACAATCGGGCCCTCTAAATGAATCATCATTTCCACGTTAGGACGATCTTGAATGTTATTCGAGTTCAGGAGCGCCATTTTGCGGTCCACGATCATAAATTTGCAATGGAATGTCCCAAAGACTGGTCTAGGCATCATGTAGTCATTCGCACGAAAAAGACAACTGGGAATTGCTCACTGATGAAAATTCACTAATTCGAAATCGATGCCTGGCATGTCGCTCCTCTTTGGAAGCTTTACTTCGTCACTGGCCATTTCTGCGTCGTCGACAATGACGTGGCTTTCCGTGAGCATCTTTAGATTTGCGCGGTCGTACATCATCTTCACCACGACCTTCTTACCCCTTTTCATCGCTCTGCGCGACAGCTCAAGCAAGGCATCGCATATTTTGCTAGCAGACTTGGACGATTGCCAAAAGTTCGTTGCCAAAAACACTTCCGACTCAGCACGGACTATACAGTCATAATGATGCTGTATGATATCCGGAATGCTGTTCAACGCATTAGCGCAAGACGAACAAGGAAATAAACAACGGTGAAATTACACCGAAATAATGCTCAGGTTCACAACGCCTCTAGAACCCAGCAAAGGGGGCGATACCACACCAGCCCAAGGATTCGTATCGAGCGTAGCGAGCACATCGCAGTATATCTTTTTATACAATAAGCCAAGATGACACATCTGCCGCACGTCACTCACTTTTAAGAACAAGTCACTTGGCCTACTGCCAAAATCTCCGCACTCGGCGGCACGGTCGAGATCCGCTTGCGTAGGTTCATCAGATGGAATTCCTTGTGTCTCATGAGCATTTCCACGCAGCATGCCCATGAATGTCTCCACATAACCTCCGGAGGATATGGGTTTCTTATGATGTTCTGCATAGAGCGTTCTCGCAAGGTGCCCGGGCGATGATTCCGGGGAGGCTGCGAACGCTGCAGTAAGCGTTTTCTGGGAGTGAGTTAGCGAGTAGACTTTGTCCGAGACGGTCATTGTGGTGTGGGGGAGAGCGTGAAACTGAGCGCAGCATCATGACGAAGCCGATGAAGGATTCGCTCCAAAAGCCTCCAAGTAGTACCTGTACTGCGCCGCGAACCAGCTTGTGTCATTCCACGGTAGTAATCTGTGGTGCAAGGTCACGTGCGGGCTGCTCCTTTCGAAATGTCATTGATGATATTGCCAGTGATTGTGATTGTGCAGTCACGAATCTCACGATGACCATCGAATCTACCGCTGGGAAAGTCTTAGAAAACGAGTGTATATTTCGCATGAAGCCCAAGGCCTTGCAAATTGTTGCAATGGCCCGACAACCTTCGAAATTCAAGATTATCACTAGCGAGCCCCTTTGCAAACACCTAAGGGTAGTTGGAAGCATTTGATTGAGCATACTACAAGAATTAAATTGCTCCCTGAACAAAATTCATGATATAAGGTACGAAGGCCGTATAATGTGTACAGCGTGAGTATGAATGTATGGGATCTTGGCACATAGTAGGTACCAAACCTGTAAAAACTATAACTTAGCAATATAACACGATGTAGTAGATATAAAGAACGATAAGGATATAGATATAGCGGATGATGATATGGTTGTGAATATAGTATACAGTGCAGTGGTCAAAACAAAATGCGATAGAAAGAAGGGTTCATGAGTGATCAATCCATGGTTCCGTGGCAAGTCGTATAGGGATAACGCGTTGAAGTGAAAGGTCAGGTCTCAATGGACCAGGGGGGAGTAGTAAAGACAGCACAATGTAGTCCTGGAATCACTTCATGAGTTCGGTTTCAGGCTAGTTAAAGAGACATCAACTCACCGAAGTGCTAATCTGGCTAGTACTGAAACCAGTGTTCAAGACTGGAGCTTCACATCGAAGTTCGCCATTCCAACTCCATGTCACAGGCTCTTCTGACTCTGACACAACGGCTTTGGAGGTACATGTTGATTGCAGCATCATCTGTCCGCGGCCAAGAACTTGGTCATGACTGAATGACGTGCCACGAATGCTGACGGTAGTCTTCCGTAGTATAAACACGTTTAGAACTTCCTCTATTTCCGAGGGATTTTGGTGAGGAAGGAAGAGCTTGGCAAGACTGTGCAAGAAGACTGGCGAAGTCTCTAACCGCAAATGGAAAGGTATCTTTTCCGAAGCAGTGAATACACGGACGGAAGGAAAGAAGAACTTGAAATAGACTAGCATCAGTATCGGAATGGTTGATCGCAAGGACGCCGACTTACATGACAGCGTGCCAAGAGTGCTTCGTTTCCTGTATCAGTGGTCGGCTTGGTGATCCAAACATCCTCCATCCAATCCTCGGGAGTTTGTTTCACCTCGCTTAAAGGAATCCGGGACTGGCCTTGATGGCCGTACTCGGGGGCGGTACCTGAGATGAACGCTCATGTTTACCTCCCTAATGATGATGGGTTCAGTTTCGATGTGGATTTGGATCTACTATGCACTTGCCTCGAAAGTTTTTTTCCAATCATTGGTACGTTTCTCGCCTTTGTGACGATGATCTGCAGCGTGTATATGATAGCCACGCGTTGGGGTTTTGATAATTCAAATGACGGCGGCAAAGCGGAAAGGGCGATCCTGTCCACGCTCTCGATAGGAGGTTGGAAAAGACATTGATAATGGCATGATGCTGGGGCAAGTTTGTCCATTGAGAGTTTGACTCTCCCATAGTGTGCGCTCCTTTGAAATGAAAGTGACACCCTTGGATGGTTGCCCTGAAAGGTACATACGACCTTCAAGCTAATGGGTGGTATTAGACATGACGTAGTGGAACACAGGATACGAGACATACCTTGGCTGCAACAGCTACAACTCTCCGGCGATGGTCAAGTGCAACTTCTCCTCGAATAGTACTGCCAAGACCATAAGATGGATGACGGTCCTCTTCACGACAGTCTCTCAGTTTGAGGGTCATGCCTCCTTCCCGGTAAGTAAAGGACGCATTGTCCCCACGTTGAATGAAGCGAGGTGATCGTTGTATGCACTTTTCACCAGGGAGTGGTTTAGAAGAATAGTCAGGTGCAGGTTTAGATGGTGTATATTCTGGCAACAGCTGAACTGAAAGTGAATCCATGACTGCGAAACGAGATGTGGGATGGTGAGCGGATGGACATGGTGGCCAACAGCTTTATACCCATGTTAAACCAGTGGTGCTGACGGTTGCATCATTTTCGGACACAACGTGGATCCGGGAACAGCTCCTTGAGTAGTACGGTGATGCGAAAGACGGGTAAGTGCTTGATCAGGATCAAGGTAGTGAACCGGTGGCCGGTGAGACCGCCATAACAGCGTCATCCTGTGTTTAGTGCTATGCTTGGTCAACGTAAGGGAACACGTGAACAACGCACGAATCAGATACAACAAAAATGAAATCAATTACTAAAGTGTGTCTTTTATTAGGAACACCCGGCGGACGAGCAAGGCTCGGGGGTGTCTTTACTATGTGACCCTTTCCCCATACGAAGCAAACCTCCCATTGACGGCGAGGCCCCCCCTCGAGCTCTGACATGAGCATGAAATTTTCAATAACGGCGCGCGTCAACCCTGGGGCTCTGTTTCCTTGTGCTGATCGTAGCAAGTCTCGACTGGCAGTGCTTCACATAGCCTTTTATCTTTGAAATTCATATCTACTACTAAGTCGACCTAGTCCAAGTTCAAGTTCAAAGTTCAAATTCAAGTTGGCTATACTTTGCGTACAGTTCCGACCGTCGGTTCTATTCTGCAAAGTAGATACTTGAAAAGAGAGTCTCGTGATTGGTGCTAGTAGTGTATTGGTAAGGCCATGCAGAGCGGCTCCCGAACCAATCACCTGACTAGGAAATGTCATTTATTATAGGTATTAGTAATTGGGTTAGATGTAGAGTGTGCGGAAGAGAGCCGTGCGCAGTGGTCGTAAAGAATCTTCGGTCTCAGCCATACTACTACCAACTCACTGTGTGATCCGACCATGGGTCAGTCACAAGACGAATCGGATGACAGTGTTTTGACGCAATAAGCGGGCACTTCATTGGCTCCAGAGGTTCCAGGGAGAGCACAATAAAATCCTAAACATATCGTTAACCTGGAAATCACAATAACGATGGTTCAAGTCTCACTCTGACCGAGAGCGGGTTCGTTGCAAAGCTTGCGACTGTGACATCTTCAGTACACCGCAGCTCGCCATCCCAGTCCAGACAGTCCATGCCCTCGCCAAGGGGGACATTTCGATAAGAGTGATGATTTTCGGGTAAAGGGCCAGAGTATGTCAATTTGCCTTCTCCTAATATCCGATTGGAGAATTTTTGTTCTTCATAGGCTTTGGCAACTACTTGGCGAAGTAGGTAGACGCGGACGGAGATTTCCCCTGAGGGCAGCACAGGAAGGTTGTAATCAAGTGCAGATTTTTCAACGAATAGGGCCAATGAACTCGATGGGGCGCGCAATTGGAGGTGGAACGGTATAGTCTCAGATAATGGATAAGTTTGTACTGAGGGAATAAAGAGCTACCACAGCAGTCAGGACTATGAGTAAATCACAACTGGAAAGGCTTACAAGACATTGTACTGGTGTGAGCTTGGAACTTTTTGTTGCATTCATGGTGGAGAGCACTTGATGCCATTCTTCGGGAGAGCTTTTCACCGTGGTCATGAACGGTACGTCGCTCGGGAGTATGGGCGTGTGGGGGCGAGAACGTGGATGATAGCATACGGGTACCACAAGGCTGCAAATTGTCGAATCAGGAAATGTGAGTCTTAAACACTGCTATTTATACTCACGAATCACTACAGCGGAAAGAAGATAAGAATCGTCGAGGTTTTGACACTACGACGCTAAGCGTGTAGGAACACGTGCCAACTGGCGCAAGTTTGTCCTCAAATGACGGGGGTAAAGGTCTCGCTTGAGAACCATCCTTGAAAGTAGAAGGAAAGAATATTTCAAATGGTAGGGTCTTGGGACACGGCTCAGTGCACGAAGAATTCCACAAAGAATACGATTCAGATGCAACCGATGTAGTCACGGTTGTTCCCGATGTCGTGACACGAAGGTGACCCTCAAGCTATTAGGGAATATAAGATAAAGCTACTTCGAAGAAATGATGTAACCCCCTACCTTCAATGTAACCTCCACGAGGCCTTCTGAGCTTCTCAAAGATATCTGACCTCGAATATGTCCATTCCTGCCGTAAACAGGTATTGTGCTTCCCGGCCTGCTGATCTCTTAGAAGCAGTGTGATGTTGTCTGTTATTCTGCGAAAGACTCCAGTATTATGGGTTTGCAGAGCCAAGCGTCGAGTCTCCTCAACCGTTTGCTCCCCTGGAAGAAGCTCTGTTGAGTATGACGGCGATGGTGGGGACGGAGAATATGACGGTGATGGTGGGGAAAACGTATATGAAGGGGGAATAGACTCCATTTTGAAATCGAGGTAAGAGGCGTTGATTCAGTTTCAGGCGTCGGTCGAAGTGTTTATAGCAACCCAAACATCAATTCCGGCGCTCCAGCCTCCCATATGCGTAGCTTCTGATCGAGTCATCTTGGTCTAGGGGGAGTCACACTGCACAGACCGGCACCGCAGTTCTGTAAAGATAGCTGTTTGAAGCACCATAATTTGATGAAAACCGACTGATGCAGCCAACGATCAATGGCTATTCCCACGTAGATGTCGGACTTCATGCACGAGTCACAGCCAGTCACTCCCCCAAATCGCAAAGTCGATGTCGTGAGCCTGTATAAGGCTGTGCCGCCGGCATTCAAAAATTCAACTTCCTTCTTTTCGAAGTTTAAATCGACACACCGCATCAGATAGCTGATGATTCCTTCAGGGGCTTTACGTTGATTGAAGTGCATTTGCGTCGTATTATGTGATTTTATATTGTTGACAACACAGGACTTGCTACATGTATTATTGTCATGCAACGGTATATGTAAGACAATACAACTTTCTCACCAGTCCTCTGAAGCGGCCATCACTGCAACATCCATGCGACGTACAGGCAAAAATGGCGTAAGCTACGCATGGCAATGCAGCAATAAAGGCGTACATGCTGGCCCATCAGATATCTGGATCTACCTTTTCTTCCCTAGGCAGAATCGGACCAAGATCAACGACAGTATAGAAAGTGAATGTCTTCACTTCCGGTGTCTTCGCAACTGCAGCGCGGGAAGGCGTCCCGGCACCATCCTCCGAAGGAAGTGGATCGTCGGATCGATAAGTATAGGAAACCAGCATATTAAACTGTATACCGAGGAACTGAGTAGGAGCAAAGCAGTTCACAAGCGCTTCTGTACGTACCTTTACATGCCCCCGAGCTTCTTTCCCGATGACTACCTCACCCCCCACAACCGTGACATTGGCCCTCTTCTCCAAAACTCCTACAGTCTTGACTTTCCCTTTGCCATCTTTGTCTCGGGTTCGGACCCATCTCCAAACCAAGCTCATCGTCTTCGAGCCCGAACATCTCATCGTCGTCGTCATACTTCCCATGCTTCGGCGAATGCAGCGACAGGGAATGAAGATGTTGGCAGGGATACTGCGAAAGGTGTCCTGCGAGCCTTCTCCGGTGCAGTACTGTCAGTTACTGCAGTGACATGCATTCGCTGCACCGAGAGTCGGACTTGAATGGGATCGTAGAGGGGATTCGTCAGAGCGAGGTGGAAGGGGTACGATTTTCCAGCCGTCATAGCACCAGCGTTCCGGTCATCCGAGGCGCTGGGTACCTTGGCCTGCGGACGCCTAGTGGCGTCAGCCCCCTGAGTGTGTGGAAGGGACCGCAGTCATGGCTGGCAGATAATTGGCCGCTACAAGCTTGATCTTATACCGCACAGACTGCGCTTTCTGCTCTGGTTTGATAAGGATATGCCTGCAAGTCGGGCATCGCTTCGAGACTTTGGAATGTAGTGGAATTCGGAGAGGTCGCAGATCGCTAATCAGTGCACTCTGAGTTTAGCATCTTCTCCCACACATGCCAAAAATCCACGCACCTTGTTCTGAGCGAGGTGGTCCAGCTGTTTCCCCACCTTTGCTCAAGCTGACGCGATTTCCTCTGCAATTTCCATGCGCCGAAGTGCCTCGACATCTGAGCCATCTCCTTCGGACCCCAGCTGACCAAGGATACTAATCTCCATTCTACTCTTGTACTCTGGCATTTCGTCCTTGTTTGCTGTTCTGTCCCGGCCTACTCGGCTGCGAGTAAGAGGATTGTACTTCCCGACACCGGGAACATCGCGCGCGAGAGCGGCGGAAGCGGCGGCTGTAGCAGATGAAGTGGGAAGATGATGAGAAGAAGTACTCGGAACATGAGACAAAGAAGAAAGAGATGATGTACGGAGGAAAGGTTCAAAATGCTCCTTCAGTCGCTCAAACTCCAGGGATTCGGGCGCAGAGTCTTCAAATTTCTGCAACTGTGCTGTCAGATAGACAATTAGATGTAAACTGAAGTGCAGAGGAAGCGGCGTACCGGCGAGTCCAGTTGGTTTTTCAAATGTTATCCCGACTTCGGCAGAGTCCCATCTGCAGTGATTACAATAAAGAAAGAAGGGAGGCTCTCCGAACGTTACTAAGAGACACGGAAGGTCGACCATCGCCGCCATCGGGAGGGTCTGACGCGACTACTTGCAAAGTTGACCGGCATATAGGACATGAAAAGCAATTTCGAGCACATCTATCACTTATTAGCGACAGCCAGTAACAGAAGAATAAGTAACAATTTACCTGTTCTTTTCCGCGCGAACGCTTGCACTTGGGACTTCAAAAAGGCAATTTGGACAATAGTAGCCACTGACTTCGACGGAAACGCAGCGATTGCACCGAACAGCGTCGCATTCCTCGCAGAAGAACAAGCTATACAATGGGTGGAAACTAGCAGAGGAGGACGCCATGTGCGGAGGCGGGGGCATCTGAACTGACTCTCCAGACTGACATGGACAATAGTAATGGATTGTTGGCGCCATGAATGCTTAGTACGTTTTCGTCGACAGCGACGTATATGCGCGTTGGCGTTGGCGATTTTGGGTGCAGTGCGAGACCAACTTGAGCAATCGAATGGGTGTTGCACGGCCAGGAAGACAAATGACAAATATGGATAGTAGAAATGATACCTTACGTGACTCGACTTGAAGGGGTACGGGAGACTAAATCACTCGTACTCCATTCTGGTTACTCTTTTAATATAATGACCGCCATTATGGAGACATTCAATCGGTCGATATCAATTCATAATAACAGTAGGTGACTTGTCAGTCAATTGCTAGTCGTGATGTAGCATGAAGTATTGTCCGTAGGAACCAAAAAAGATATCAGAGTGTAACGGGACTCCAAGTCCGCTTGGGCCAGATATATCTAGTAATGTGCATCCCAAGCACTTTTGTATTCAGGAGCGTAAGCTGGGTTCGCGTTAGGCGCCAAATGCATATCATGCGCTCCTTGCGGCGAGGGGTCGTAGAGTGGACGGTAGCTCTGGGGTGCGTAAGGAACCCATGCGGCTTGCGTGGAAGAAACACGCTGCGAGCGGCGGCGACGGCAGCAATAGTATGCGCAAATGCCCAAAAGGAAAACCGAAATAACAATGCCAAAGATAACACCAATCACCCATGACGGCAGCGTGCTTTGAGGTTGTGGTTGTGGTGGTAGTCTTGGTCGTGGTTGTAGTTGTGGAAGAATGTGAGGCCAGCGAATTGAGGTCATCGGCATCTGAACCATTGTTCAAGCGTACTTGCACAAAGTCCTAAGGAGGCATCGCCGGCATTAGTAATTGGCAACAATTGGATGTACGGGGCATTGGTGCCAGGAGGTGCCCCATCAACAAAGGAGCCAAAATCGATCAGGAGGTATGCATTGCGCACTGTTGAGTTTTAGCATCTGAGTATCCTAGAATAGTAGGTATGCAGACTCACAAAAGGCCATGCCGAGGACCATATCATACATCACCACGCCATCAATCGTATCATCGTACGAGAATGGTTGAAACTTGTTAAGGCAATTATAAAGCTGGTATGAGTCAAGTTTTCATAGACTCACAGCCCCAACACACTGGTTGTTGCCCACATCAAAGTTGAGATCAAGAGGATGTATAGGGAATTTGATTCCGGCGAACAAAAATGTGGCGTTAAGCTCTTGATCGCAAGGTAGTGCCCAGATTTCTCCTATACCCGCGACGTTCGTTAAGGAAGCACCGGGAACGTTACCATAAAGCGCCTCGGCAACGTACCTGTCAGGACATATCAGAGTAGATGAGCATTTTCCACAAGGAACTTACGCAGGAACTTGTGGAAACGTGAAACCTGTATCAAAGACGACAGTTGCATTGTTAGGATAGGAGGTATTTGTCACTTGGGTCTTGATGGTAATAGGTTTGCCATCTGGACCGATGATCCCATTCTCGTCAAGTAATGTCATCCAATGCTGATTCCCGGGGACCATGACCGACGTAACTGGGTGTTGAGGCTGGGTATGAATGTCCTCATATGTAGTCAAGACTTCTCCGATGGCAAGGTCGCCTGGATAAGGTTCGTCGGGGTCATCAGAGCGGTCGAGAAGAATAGTGACAAAGTTCGATATGGTGTCGTTTGAGCGGAAGATTCGGTCGAGAGGAGGGTCTGAGGCCGCTGTCCCACTGATCATTCTAATTACAGAGCTTGTGTATGGCCCAAGACCGATAAGACCATCGATGGATTGTGTAAATCCACCCGTCGACTTTGCGAATACTTTGTACTAATTAACAGATATGATAGCGAAGAGGGAGTTGACATACGTACTGAAATATTGGGCATCAATCTGATACCCGGCGAATTCCATTGTGGCTGAGAAAACTTCCCCTTGAGGCAACGGAAATGAGCAATGGCTTCCCATTGATATTGTCCAAAAAAAAACAGCTCACCAGCAGCACCTCCAGAGGCATAGCCAACTTCAACCTGGTAGTGCTGGTCAACTGCCTCAGGAACCTGAGAGGTTACAAAGAGATCAGAGCTGAAGGCAATAGCATTGTCAGGATTTGAAGTTGCAAAATTAAATTGGTTAACTTTCCTGCCGGTATCGAGCAGAACACTAAACGGTTGTCCATTCAAGGTGACGTTGGTTATATACTGAATGTTCTGGTCATCTTCTAAAGTGCTTTGGAGGCCACTGATGCTTGTCCTTCTCTGAAGCTTGGGCCTAGAAATCCCAGTCTTGCCACGCAGTTCGAGGTGAACCCCATTTACAATGCTCAAGGTGGCCAAAAAGCCGAAGGAAAAAAGTCGCAGAGACCTCATAACTGGGAAGTACTTAAGATGAAACAGACTGAGATGCTGAACCGGCAGGGTTATATGAGGGTTAGCTGCATGTTTTACGTAGACAGCATCATTGCCTAAGGCATCACAAATTGATCGGATGGGCGCTCAGAATTCACGTGTACCTGCAGTGCTTAGGGCTCACCATTTTTGACTGCATCATGTCATCAATGGTTGTCGTGCATGCTCTTCCTGCAGTCCCTTGCCTAGACTGGCTCCAAGCTAAGAAGGAACGGCCATCTTTATTCAACAAAGTGGTAGGCGCCAGTCTGAATGGTTTCCTTGGCATCAACTACAACTATTGTCATTCATTGGCAGCACCAGGGCACATAACAGGAAGGTGACTCACTTAATAGAGTTCATAACTGTTCATTTGAGTACAATCCAGCGCATTTAAGGCTGATCTGATAGCAACTGGTAGAACGTTATGTTGGAGCCAGTGGGAAGGGAAGGCAAAGCTTGGATTCTTGGAAGTCGTTGACATGAGAGCCTGCGAGTGCTAAAAATTGCTGTGCAGCCGATCCCACAATATTTATCAAGTTGCCAAATCTTAATATCTTTTACGTTTTCATTTCCATCTCTACGAGCACGCCGTGCAGGCTGTTCCCTATCATATTATTCAACGCTCCGCTAGCGTCATGATGCGCTCTTTCAACACACTTTCCTTTGTTTCTTCGTTGTGTTCAACGCTTTCTGTCCTTGCTCTCCGAATTCCTTTCGATGCCCACGTTCAAACACCTGCTAGCAACCCGACCATTCATTCTCCTCGCCAATCATCTTCCAATGGCATAGTGCCTATCGGGAACACGCAAAACCTTTTTTACTACACGAATATTACGCTCGGTGGTCAAAACATATCCGTGATGCTGGATACGGGAAGGTATGGATCATTCTGTCCTAGGAATTTCATATCAGTTGCGGGTATTTGTTTATATGCCCATTTACAGCTCTGACCTATGGGTGTCTGGCACAGTATCTGGAGCAACAGACACAGGTAGCTCTTTGAAACTTTCATACGCCGTTGGAACAGCCGCTGGTCAGTCGCTCAAAGTTATAGCTCTCACGATTCATTACGTCTATAGCCAGGCGACATCTATACCGCACCTTTTGAATTGGCTGGGCAATCTGTCAGCGACCAGGCATTCCGTCCGTGTTCTTTATTGGATCACCGCTCGTCTCCTGACATCTCATACAGTCCTTGTCACAAATGTATCATCTTTCTCCACCAATATTCATGCGAACGGGTACGACGGTCTCATTGGCCTTGGCCCGAATTCTGGTTCTTCGATATACAAGAAACTCAGTGGCAAATCGGGGAACAACCCAATTAACAGAATTTTCGAACAGACGTCATCCTCCAATGACTACATAACTATGCTGCTCAGTCGCAAAGGAGACCCAGGTAGTAACATTACTGGCCAGTTCACCATCGGAGAGGTCGTTCCAGGATTCGAGAACATTACCAGCATGCCGCAGTTGTCAATTGAGAAGGTTTACAAAGTGACTAATGTCGACCAGCATTGGCAGATTGTATCAGACAAGAATAAAGGCATCATTGGACCTGACGGACAGCCGATACAATATTCATCGATTGTCCCGAAAGCTCCTGACGGCACCATAGTGGGAGTTTTAGACTCTGGCTTCACCCTGCCTCAAGTGCCACGTTCGGTGTCGGATGCTATCTATGGGCGTGTACAGGGCGCCGAATGGTCGGCTTTGAGCGAGGCTTGGCATATTCCTTGCGGGCAACTCATCAATGTCACCTTTAATTTTGGGGGCGTTTCGTATCCCATTCATCCACTCGACTGTGTCGTCGAGCGACTTTTGCAGTGACTTTCTCAAACGGAAACCCCGCTTGCTTGGGAACGGTATGTAACAGTTCTGCGTAGCGCGAAGTTGATTCTAAATACAAACTTTCCAAATAGTTTCAACCAGTCACCTCTGCATTTAGTCTTCTCGGAGAGTATGATATGATTTTGGGAATGGGTTTCAGTAGGTCGACGATCTGTTCTAACATCACTTGTTTGACACCTTCGCAGTGCGAAACACATACACCCTGATTAATTATGGAAATTTCATTAACGGCGGCTCAAATTCCAATAATCCCTACGTCCAATTGCTCCCCCTCACGAACATCGAATCGGCTGTCAATGACTTTATTCAGGTCCGGCTCAACGGGCAAAACACAATAAACTCTCCTCAATATGCCCTGCTTCCTGCATCACAAGGACAACACTCGCCTGAGAGCGCCTCAGAGAAAAAGAAAGCATACGAAGAACTTGTTCTAAGTCGTTGGCCTTATATCCTCGTTGGATGCTTGGTGTTCTTGATTCTGCTCATCGGCTATTGCATATGGCGTTGTTGCTGTCGCCGTAAGCGGATGGCAAAGAAAGCTGCCAAGAAGGCTGCCCAACAGAAGGGCAGGGCTGCTTCTGTGGACGGGTTCAAGAGTGGTCCCTACGCGCAGTTGAATGTTCTCAGAGTACGACCAGTCTCGTTATGCAACCTATGCGTGGGTCAGCTGTCGATTTCGAGGAGGACTACGGTGGAAAGGACGCATTCGCAAGAAGTCGATGATCTCTGCTGGACGAACAATATGTAACCTAATAGATTTAGTTCGCTTGTTCAGCTGCAGGACACTAATATATAGTAGCTGGCTACTTCTGTTCATTGTTTGTATCTGTAACTTAAGCAATGTTCAGGTATCTCAACTGAGTCTCAGATAGCATATTAATGACAAGTCCATCATTTCATAATAGAGTATAGTACACACAAGCCTGTCTCGTGATGAAAATGTATGCTACAGCTCGAAGTTTGGAAGGCCCCATTGCAAATTAGCCATCCCACCCCATCGAAAACAAAACGCGCCTCGGAATCATTATGCGATCGAAAGAATGCTTCGTAACCAATACTCCACTCCCCTGAGCACGCAATTACCACTGCTAACACTGCTAGGGCCCATGTAGACGACATGAGCTAGGCCCACTGTCACCGCCACTGAAAGGAGGCCACCGAAGGAAACTAATATTGGGTCATACAGCGCCTTGGCCTGTCTCGGCGCTGAGACAACCGGCTGCGGTGGTTCCTGGGCTCGCCCCTCGCCTGATAGTAGATCGAGAATACCGACACTCAGCTTGAAGGCCAACAAGGCCTCTTCCAATACAGCCGCTGCCAAATCAGATTCAGAAAACGGAGAGTGACCCAAAAACAAAGTATAAACCTTTCAACGTGGTATCATCACCAATACCAGTGTTCATTCCATCTTTGTACCATTCCTTGATTTTCTTAATATCTCCTATGTTCGCAGTTTCACTACTGTCCAATTTCTTGAAATGGTATAATCGAATCCCATCTCCTCGATCCACGTCTAGATTGTATGCATTGGCTATACGTCGTCGTATGATTTGGCCACCACTTAAATCACCGAGATAGCGAACGTAAGCGTGTGCGAGTAAACGTGTGGGATCTGAAGACTCAGAAAGCTCTCGGATGCGTGTGGTATATTCCACGAAAGGCTTGGGAGGTGACGCCATCAACGAACTATGCGATGGGTGTGCCTGCCATTCTGCTTCAGGGACCGCGAGTAAGCATGATATGTCTTGGGAGATACTCCGAGTGCGGGCAAGCAATGTAGGGTTATACGTTAATTGTAGCGTGGGGTATGACGCGTGGGTCTCTATACCTCGCTCGAGTTCGCTGAGTGTGAGTCAACACACTATATACAAGGTGACTTGGATGAAACTTACGTGTATATGTGCCATAGCATCATCAAGTAAAACAAGTATTCCTTCCTTGTTCAGCTCACCCTGTACGAGTCGGATGCCGCCTTTGATGTGCCTTGCATCTTCGTGAGCCTCGGACGTGCCAACGTGAAGCAATGAGGACATTGGGAGTGAGAAATCGTAGTCATTGTTGATCCTCCATTGTTAGTATCAAGATGATGGTTATAGTGGGAAAGGTTCACGCCTAGTCCAGACGGAAATCGGTAGTATATATACGGGGTATCACATCTAAATTGCGAGTGGTTCAAGAAGAGTACAAGACCCGAAAGGATTGCTGTACTGGAATCATACCGAGAAGAGGATCCGAAGTGAGGCGCGCGAGTTATGCCCTTTGTCTCACAATTATTTACGTGTCTGTGGAGCACCAAATATAGGTACCTTATCGCGAAATTACGAGGACCTGCCAGTGGAGGTGTCAATGACTCGTGGGTCGTGGGGCGGCGCCTAGGCAGAGCAACGCAATCAGGGTCTAATAGCAAAACTTCATCATAGTGGAGAGCAAGGGTCGTTCGGAATTGTCCGGCGGACCGAACCCCTGTACAGCTGAATCTGACTCGACTAGTACTAGTTCCTGCACTTGAAAGTTTCGCGCCTAAAACGCTATAGTCTTCCTGTGAGATGTCCCACCTAGTACAGATTGCCAAATTACTAAATGATTCAAGACAGACCGCAATCGCAATATGACATAATTAGCATCCTGGCTCAGGGCTAGGTTGGGCAGTGTCTGGTAATTATAACGTTTGGACAGTGATAGCACATTACGGTCGAATACCAGGATGCTGCTACTGCCTCATCAGAGGCTGGCGGAGGAGAATGCGCTTTTGGAGTGCGTAAGTACGCACTAACACGCGATTTGATAATGAGCACTGGCGAGCTTTCGGGCCCCCGTACCTAGCGTGGCCTCGCAATGCAAAGTCCAGTCTCCTGGCGTTTCATTCTTGATGATAAATATATGCTACAAGATTCGTAAACCGTCAAAGTCTAGGTGCCAAGCTCCCAGCCAACCACATGAGTATTCCTCAGACTCAGCAAGTCGGGCGACAGCAATTGTTGTCCTATGATTCGCGGTCACAACTCTGCAAAAATCTGTCGATGTACGTTAGTTGGAATTGTCAAGCCCCCAGACAACACTCACATGAGGAGCTCTCAGAACTGTCGGTGAAGTCGGCATAGACATCGATCTGGTACGCCGACGTTGAGAGGGTACAACTTTATCTGAATTTACGGCCGACGTAGATGTCTCTGCATCATTTATGCTACTGGATGTGCCTCCGTCGGTGTCGTGGATGGTAGGAGATGAGCTAGAGCAGTCGGTAGAAATTATACTGCGCTGTGATTCAGTGCTTGAATCTAGTGATGGTTTTGGACACGTCGCCGATGTTTGTGTCTTAAGCTGCACAACACCATTCTCTGGTCGAGCCCCGCTCTTCAGTGAGTAATTCACGAGAATGGTACCAAATCAGAAACTTACCAGAAGTCCACACTTCAGTCTCATGAGCCAGCCTGCAATCATTGCCGTCGGGGCAGTAACCTGCTGCGAACGCCTTACAAGGTAGCCCTGCGGGATACGTGTCAAAAAAATAACTGCTACTGACAGTGGGATACATACTATACCCACCCATCATTACACCACCACCAATCACTCGCCAGGTAATAGGATAATAATCGCGTGCCTTGAGCTCTTCCTGAAGTGAACGCGGCGTCGAAGGCAATTGGGATGGCGCTGTTCCACGGGCCTGACTATCGGCTTTCCTTGCCCATCTATTTTTCTCTACGTCATGAATACTGTGACGATTTGAGCGGAAGGAAATATAGCACATAGAGAGCACGTACAACCTGCATTTATTGCCTTCAGAACAAGTTTGACGTGTTGAGAAAAATTTGCAAGGTTTAGCTGTTTTGTTGTGGTGAACAACCAACGGTGGCGAAAAGTATCTATCAGAAAAACTCACTTCTATATAGGGACCGTTTCTCCTTTCCCTGTTCTGCGTTTTTGTGGGTGGCAGTTCGAGATTTGAAACCGGTTGGAGTATATCCTCGATAATAACCAGGATATGAAACATCGCTATAGCGCGTGCCCGTGTTGTTGGGGTATTGTAAACTTGATGACGGATGGTGAGAACGCAGAAGGGAAATATACTGAATAGACAGGTTCTTCGATGGTCATGGATCGGAAAGTGGCGCTCAAACCTTGATCGGACGAGGAAGAGTCCGACGAGGAGACATCGCTGGAACTGTCAAAAGAATACCTCGCGCCGAAGCCGTAGGGCGCAATATTTGGGTCTACCGTGTATCTAGCGTACGATGTGTAGCCATGACTATGGCCGACGTCTTGGTCCCACCCCTTATGCGGTGTCCTCGTGTAAACCTCGTGTGCGTTAGGGTAAACATACTCTGATAGCGGGATTCCTTGCATATAAGCCCGTGGGAGATGAAGCAGACACTAGAGACCCCGTACCTTGTGGCACACACTCAGGTGGCGAATCCACAAAATGACATGCCGAATCACGTTGACAATGTCCGGCGGCGTTGTAGCGACATGTTCTTGTGTGCACGACATGTTCGTTGGGGCGAGCATACTCTGATGGCGGGATTCCTACAATGTAAGTCAGTGGAAGACGAAATAAACACTGAGAAACCATACCTTGCGACACACTCTGTGGTTGCAGATGCCCAAAACGGCATGCTAAACCACGTCGACATCTTCCGGCTAAAAAGTAGCGGCAAACTGGCGACAACTGTAGATGAACTTTATTTTCTTTGGCTGGTATGTAAAGAGACTGTTTTTCTGCGTCACTGCCTGTGTCACTGTCGGCACTCATGCAAGCGCCAAGGTCTGAAATATTCTCACCGAAGTGAGAGGAGATGCGAGAAGCCTTGGCCATTTAGATAGTAAGGTAGGGCGGAAACGCTGCGTTTGTTGAGAAATATAAGATGCAACGGCGCCCAAGTCTGGCCTGTTATAAAAGTCTGCTAGAGGGCCCACGATCCACGATCTCTCCCATAAAGATAGAAGTGGTGGCCAAGTGAGACAAAGAGGTTCATGAGACGCAACTCTTCAGTTGGGAACGACCCAAGTCCTTGAATCGCGCTTCGCCAGACAATGCTTAAATCCGAAACCGGCTTAGCCCCGGTCAGGTCGGTCAGGTAGAAATAAAGAGGGTCATCGACGCAAAACTCACCACTTGTACAGTTAGTTTTCTAGCCATGTGCTCATTCTTAAAAGATTATGAACTCTCTTGACTCGTCAGGTATAAAGACTCACAAGGCACAACGGAACTTAATTAACACGTTGGCGTGCAAAAATAACAACAATAAGAGACAAACCCATACTGAGGTTATTGCTGCGGAGCTTGGCCCGCATACGTTCCTGTTTTGCCAATTTTGCAGCTCGAAGATGCTAACAAAGTGCGTCCATACGTACCTTATCTTTTTGTCCCCCTGGCGCAAATGTGAAGTGAAGCAAGCGGACTTACATAATTTGGTTTGGGATCGACCACCACACCACTTACGTTAACTGATTATTGTCGCATGATCAAGTTTGTGGGACCCACGCGATAACACATTGGTATTATTGAAAAGCACATCCTACAACTGTAAAACACGGTACACCGCAGTGCGCAATGCGCAGAGCGAACTAGAAGAGAACCCGAGAGGCCGCCTTATCATATATCATACAAAATAACTCATCACGATCATCATTATTTCAAGTCATGAGCCGACACGGTCATGAAGCAGGGGCGTCAGCTCCGTAACGGGAGGCGTAACAACGGATGGAGATATTGCATCAGAAGCGGAACTCTGTTCATTAGCAGGTGCAGCATGTGGCTTATTTGCTTGGGAAAGATGCCAGGGCAAGGTGACATCCGCTTTGCAAACAGGACACTGCGAACAAGTAAGAACCGCCATGCCACAAATGATATTCAGACACAATAACCCACCAATTTCTTCCGGTTGATCAACCATGAATCAACTTCCTCCAGATGGAAGATATGATGACACGGCAACTCTCGGACGCGATCTCCTTTGACAAATTCCGATAAACAGATGGCACATTCAGCCTGCGTCTCGCACCATGGTATCGGCGCATGAATTAGTGCTTCATGAGATGTGGAGGGCGACGATGTACTGTGATATGAAGGACCCGACTCTAGATCACTATCGTGTGCCCCGTTTGAATGAGCTCCATGTATCGTGGTTCCCTCATGTTTCTCCCATGCAGTACCATTCCAGACCCGCCACTGGAAAACTTTTGACGATATTTTCTGGAGCACGATCACGTTGTGCCGCACGAGCCATGCGGATTCGATGGATGAGGAGTGTGATGAATGTGAGACATGAGGGGAGTATTAGGATGACTATGAATGTTAATATTGGGCTGGATGGCCAACTTTGAGCAGCGAACTGCGAGCGAGACATTGAGACTCACGAATACCATTCCCAAGCTGAGTATTGAGTTGTGATCGAAAGTGAAAGCGTTCGTAAGCCAGCATGAGAGGTTGTAGACGACTTTATTAACAGAGATAATTCCTTGTAATCCGACCATTTGATGTAGGTAGAAGCAATTTTGACGTCAGAAGCATCGCCTGGAGTACTTTAGCTGTGGTTCGACTGCTGGGTGAGTAAAAAAGCGAACCTGTGCTATACATATTGACGAGGACGTCTGCTTGCCCGCTAACGTCAGGATCTTGGCCTCCTATGACAACAGCCCTGGCACCCAGTCTCTGGGCTTCCCTGACCTGATGAAATCAATGAAGTATCAGACAATCGGGTGGAGCACTCTGGACGAGCACATTCACTTTATCAACAAAGGAGCAATGGCCTCTCTGCACTAGGGCGATCCAAGACTCGCTTGGATCCGGTTGGTGGGGACCAATTATACATAGCTTCGGGCACCCCGAATTCGAATGATGGTCTACCAGTGCGGTATCGTTGCTGGGGCATGAAGTCGTGAATGAAGACAGTGGAATGACATAACCTAAGAGTTGATCCCTGAGTTCCCGGCCAAAAGCCGCAGGCCTTGAATGGAAGTTTAGAGGCGGCGAACGATCCACCACAGAAACGGAGCTTTCAGCACCCCAAACCCAACCCCACAACCAACCGCCCTCTTGGGAGGTCGCGGACAATTTGTGGAGAAAGCTCAATGGATGTGCATGGCCCTGAATTACAAAGAAAAGCAGCAAAAAGAGTAAGGACGCGCGGGCCATCGTGCAAGCCTCTTTGAAATGAGAGCCTGAAGAAAGACGACAACAGCAATAAGTTGGGTTCTTGAGTTAGCGAAACTAGGTATTTGGAAATGACATCCTGCAGAAGCAAGCGTGTTTGGCTGTCTTGGCAGCATCTTGTTCGGAAAAATCCGGGGCATATGTATAGCCCAGAGTGTCGTTCGACCATCCTGAGCCACTTCCCATTGGACACCATAACGAGCTCACTGTCGTGGTGCAGCGTAGGTATTCAATATTCTTGCCGTCTGTCGTTGTGCTGTGCCTTAGATGAACAGCCTCAGGGCCTACATGTGTAAAAAGTGTACACAAGAGGGGAACGTTCCACCGCTGGGCAGCTCCTTTGCGAGCACTGGTCTTCTAGCGTGTATTTTAACATCCCTTCACAACTTCGGTTGTCTTGCCATCGGCAATCCTGGTTTCAAACCCGGTCTACAGCGTCTTTCAAGAGGATCCTCATTCTATCGTTCACTCTGTGGCTTACAACTTGATTGGGCCAGCGTGATACAGAGGTTTCGCTTTGTCCGATGTTTCACTGGTAATGCGAAACCTGTTTCCGAGCCCGTTGGTGAACTTCTGGCTGAGGATGATACTCAGAACAACCCATTGCTCTCCAATGAAGATATCACAAACCTTGTTGCATTTTCCAGTTCTGCTCAAGAGCTCGAAAGGCTTTTTCAGCTAGAGGTATTCTCATAAGTTTTTACACCCCACCACTCATATGTTCTATCAGAATGAAAGACCAAAGATCCAACACAAATCAGCTTTCCTTAGCGGAGTCAACACGCTACCAGAAACTTGAAAGTGATGTGCAGATCGTCCCTTGTACTCAGCCGCCTTTACGCGTCGGTCGACGGGCTCCTCCTGCTTTCACTCTGACACAGAGGAAGAAGGACATTGTCAAGTTCAAGAGGCCGTGAAACTACGAAAGGGGCTCTTTCGTAGTTTTTCAACTCTTGAGTTGAGAGAAATTCGTATGGCTCAAACGTTTTTGTTGAATATTTTAGCTCCGATTGCTTGCTGTTCATGAGTTCCTGCTCGAAGAATGTGAGCGCAACATGTCCCTGCTGGCTCGTTGTCAACGCATGTAGTCAGTGGTTTGGTGACCTAGCTATGCGATGTAGAAGGAGAAAGTCCCCTTCATGATTCATGCGACCGGGACTCTAATCGGTATGAAGTCTATTTTAAGGCCTTAAGACTATCTGAATGAAACTTATCACCTTCCCCTTGAGCACAAACGGCCTAAATTTAACAATTTCAATCCGATAGTTTCAAGGCACCACAGTTCTGGGGACCGAGCAGTAAGTTCAAAATTTACAGCCGACAGCATACACTCAACCTCGAACTATCGAAGACTGGTGTTACCTTTTGGACCGGCCGCCTGTCCATTCAATCATTTAATTACTAAATGAAAACCTACCTGAGGGTGCGGGATGTGCAAGTGTAAGTCTCTGCCCTTCAATATTGTCGATGTCTGTTCCCCCCTGATTTTCAGAAGGATACATAATTCCGAAAAATTGGTGGCATAGATAACTGCGCACCGTGTCCGAACATAGAAATCACACCCTCAGAGACTAGTTGTGAGTTCCTGCGGGTTGATGCAGTCGGGAGCTGAATTTGTATTTGTGTCGTTTCAGACAACATGTATTTTGATTCCCATCATTACTTGAGAATTGTAAAGGTCCCGTATCGTGATTGGCGGCGATCCTCGATATGGTTCAAATGCGTTGCGGAGGACTGGGTGCTCGACCGGCGTTGCTGAAGCCAGGTGGACTTTTCTCTGGCAGCAAGATTTGTGAGATTGGTACATCGTGGTGATCTGTGATAAAAGTCATATAACTTGTAAGAGCGGTCAACGCATCCAACTTGTTTGAGAATTGCATCAGTCTTCACATACACCTTACTTCAGTTTTTGTGGAGGGTGCGCTGTAAGACCCGAAGTGCGCTGAGCTGGGCTAAGATGATCTCGGTCAAGAGACGTCAGAGGACATGATCGTACCAAACAGAAAGAGTCGGTGGCGAAGGGGTGATAATGTACGTCGTACGAGCGAATTATGCTGTAGGAGTGCTCGTTTTATAGGTAAGATCCGAGGCAATTTAGCGAAGTGTTATACAATAAGCTTTCGGAAGTTGATATATAAGTCAATCAGAGTCGTTTTTTCTCGAACACCTTCCTGTTTCGGAGCAACGAGAACAGCAAGATCATGGTATTGCAAATGGAAATCGTGGTTGTAACATATGTAGTCGTAAGTAGTCGTAAGTAGTCGATAATTGCAACATAGTACATAGTGTGTCATATCCATAGGATGAGGCTCCGCGTATTACTGTTCAAAGGCAAAAGGATCACTAATTCTCTTCGTCCGACCCCTCATTAAAGTCCTCCGCTATGATGTCTGTCGCCTCGTCCCACGCTTGACGAAGTTGGAAAATTGCCTCCATCACTGGATCCCCTTATCGCCGTTCCGATTTTCCATTTGGCTGGTCAAGCTTGCGAACGAAACTGAGCGACGAATGACACGCGATCGCCGGATGTCAGTAGGACTGTCTGACTTGATGGTGATCCAAGGATAGGGGGCCTTGAGCTGTCCTCCGTGCAACTCCCCCAATCAGCTTCTTCCTCGTCCTCCTCTTCCATTTTTTGTAGCATGGCTCCAGTTACCGCTGACTCTCTTCGAACTTTCGCGCTCGGCGGGCCAGTCTGCTGACTCTTCTTGCGGAAGAGCGCAAAGACCGAATCACGAATACCCTTGTTAAGTCCTGCTTTAGAGGTCAAGGAGCGCTTGAGGGTGCGTTGAGGAGGAGTGGATTGTTGTGCGTCAACAGATTCGTTCCGTGGCTCGAAGGGCCGCAGAGGACCTTGGACAGAAGAGTCTCTGCCTTCGCATCTGTCTTCTCCAATAAGGATAGAAGGCGCGTCTTCTTCTTCCAGTGTTGGGAGAGTCCTCGTTGGCTTGGGGGTATGCAGAGACTCCTGCGACGCGGAAACTCGCCTCGCGATCGAAACAGTGCGAAGCTGATGCTCCGACTTGTGCCTCGCTAGCGTATGTTGTGCAGCAGGTGGGTTGGCGCGTGCCCTCTGCATGACGTTGCGATAATGACTGTCACCTTGACCACCTAGAGTACGCAAGGAATCTGCGCGAGCACAGCCAGGAGAGCAAAAGTAGAACTCATGATCTTCCACCGCCGGTTTGCCGCAAAAACAGTATTTGTTACCGATATGGACAGATGGAAAAACATTGGCGAGAATGAGAGGGTCCATTCTGAGTTATCAGTGACTTGCAATCGACAACGTATACAAGGGGTTTT
Organism: Suillus occidentalis; assembly: GCA_016628085.1. Classification (NCBI taxonomy): domain Eukaryota; kingdom Fungi; phylum Basidiomycota; class Agaricomycetes; order Boletales; family Suillaceae; genus Suillus; species Suillus occidentalis. Next base: position 121,905 of record JABBWB010000038.1, read on the forward strand.
ATAGCATGCTTCACTGTGGCAAAGTGGATGTGGACTGTGGACTGATGCGGTTGTGGACGTTCGGGAGTATCCAGTGACTGTCATTGTTTAAAGTGAGTGTAAAATAGCAGACCTGTAATGAACAAATTGCCCACCCAATATGGGAGATGCATTTGTCTAAATAACAGTCCTGAGTGAGACTCTGATGGACGATAAAATCATACCAATAGGTCTGGTCAACGCGAACAGTTGGATGCCCCAAGAATTCCTTACGCTTGCTATCGGCGTCCAGTGGCATTGAAGTACGCTGCAATCTCACTTTGGTCATCCATTGAAATGGCGCTAGATTCAACCGGGCTTCCTTTCTGTAGGGCCTGTCTATTGAACCAAGTATAGTCGAACTTCGGAACGATCCAAGGGTGCGTGTCTCAGTTAGCATTGGCGTCACTGACGAGATCTCCGGAGTCAGTCCATTGTTTTTAGTGGTACTTCGAGCTATTGTGCCTTCCAAAATTCAACCAGGATCAGATATCACGCGCGACAACAATAGAGGAGCCATGATTTTTATTAGACGGTCGTGGTTCCATGGGTTTCTTCGTATCTAGACTGGACAAGGTACGAACAATTTCCTGAAAACACTAGTGGTCTAGTCAGCCGATAGATTTAACAGCAGAAAGATTGTCGCCAAGTACAGATGCGAACTGACATCATGATTGCCCGTGCAGTCTGCCCAGAGCTGACACAGGGATATTAGGGTTTCGCCTGGTCTTCCCGCAATTGCCATAATTATAAGTGGAATTGCTGTTACACAGGGTCTCTGGATCGGGGAGAAGGACTGAGTCTAACAATGATATGAAGAAATCCAGTCCTCGAATTCGTGGCCCGTCGCGATTCACAACTTGCAATATTTTTGTGGAAACTACTGAGGCTGACATAGTCTCCTGGACAGATCATTAATGAAGAATGACGACAGCTGTTCCTTCTTACTATGAGACTGGCTGCTACGCCAGAGCCCTCAGTTGATGAACTCTGTGTGCTGAGGGCCCAAAGCCGCCTGGGCCGCTGGAAAGTCCATAAACCCACCAGTTGGAGTCGCAGAATTAGAATGTGAAATCATTCAATTCTACTATTCCAAATGATGTGGCAATTGCAGTACTGGTCGGGAATATCTTTGCTCTGTACAAGGTTTCCGGGCTGGCAGCGGAAGGAAATAAAGTTTTGTGTTACAGTTTCGCTTGTGTTCAAGTTGAACGGCGGTACTTGTATCACCGATATCCTTGAAGTTCGTTGCTGAATTACTGAAAAAAATAGCAGCCTCATCGTGATACCTCTGTATCAAACCGTGTTTTGCTGTGTATTATAATTGAAGTCCTTCAAGTTGGCGTGTTGGTACACTGTAAAGAAACCGTAGGGTTCCTGCCAAGTTCCAACGACTCGGCCGTACTAGAGTGTGGGAAGGTCTCGTATCCCACAACTTCCCCATAACCCCACAACGTCACGTCTGGCAGTGAGTGTCAAAATGAACTATCCATGGATCGAGGTATTAAAACGGTGGACTCCCTTTGCCAAGGAGGCTGAACTCCTCCGGGCTCCTGCCACTACAACGTTGGACGATATCTTGCCTTCATCCGGAGACAGCACAAAACACACGCCGAGTTCCAGCAATCTGTAAGCTATACTTATACATACTCATTGCGTCAGTAATCAATGTCGACCGGGACTCATTCATTTTGCAGATCTTTTGAGGGAAGCTCGGGAATGGTATCATCAAGCAAGACTACCACGTAAGCCTCGAGACATTTGGAATAGACCAAGTGATTGAGGTATTGCATAGCGTTAAGGATTCGCCTCAATCGCGCAGTGACCAAGCTCTTTCTGGAGTAGAAACCCCACCTAAATACCCCTGGAGGGTCGTGGATGCACGTGCATTCGTGTACACCGGCGCAATCCGCCTGGTGCTTGTGGAAGATATCTGTGACCTTGACGTGGTTGCAATTTCCTACACATGGTCGGATGACATGAAGAAGTGGAGAGAGAGTATGTGCAACCAAGAGGGTCGCACATATGAAGAAAAGATAGGTCGTGGTTCAAGGCACCTTTCCACTTCCATCACCGCCTCCAGTGATCAATCCATTGCTCGTGCACACCTTTTCTTCACCATCGTTGCATTCCTCGTGCTCACTAGAGGAAAGAAGTTTTTCTGGATGGATATCATTTGCATTAATCAAGACAAGATGCAGGAGAAGGAGTTTTTCGTACCCCAAATGGGAAACCTGTATCGCAACACGTCTGAAACTCACGCATACCCACTAGGGGCAGAGATCGCCACTTCAGTCTTCAGCGACCAAGTGTATTTTCCTATCTGGGAAACGAGAGCTTGGACGGTGCAGGAGCAGATAGTGCCCAACCGGCTGCTCTACTGCTATGCATTTCACGGGGATGCCATAGATGATATAAAGAAATTTTCGCACATATCCGATGCAGATTCTGACAAGCAAGATGTCATCCACATGCAAACTCTGGTGCTGGACAAATACAAACACGTCTCTGGCATGTTCCTGCTTGAAAAACTGGGACACGCGGTCACTTGCTGTATGCGAGAGGAGTTGCCACTTAGTAATCTCTCTATGGACGCGTATATGCATCATTTCGAGATTCACGAAGATTGGAGCCAGCTTCAGACATCTATCAAACGGTCATCGAAACATAAAGTCATGTGTTTCGCGAGGACATCCTCAAAAGAAAAACATGCACCCGAAGTTGCAAGGATTTCTCTGGTGACCGTAGGGGAGCGAAAGTCACTGTGGCCACAGGACATGATATACTCCGTTCTCGCAGCATTGGGGTTGGAAAATTTCAAAGTGACGTATGATATTGGGTTTGAAGAAGCCAGATTGCGAGTCTTTGAAGCTCTTGACTCCAAGGTGCTCGCGCATATCCTTGGCACCGACTGGGGATCCAATCGTGATAGCGGTAACAACGACTCTGCTCTTCCTCGTGTGGTCACTTCATCGCCCACCGACGGGATGTATTACCTCAAATCTGCTGTCTTGAATTGCGAGTATAACAGGAGCATTGGTACGCAGATGCACTGTCGACAAGAGAGGCTTCGCATCTGGAAAGCCAGTCCAGATGTCTTACAGGGCCTATGCGTCTTGAGGCATTTGCTCGGCAATGGAAGGATTTTATTGATGCAGGGAACTAGCGTCTTCGACACGCCTGATTTTGCATCCATCCCCGTTGCGACAATACCATCCCACATGACCAAGGTGATCATTATCGACATGTCTGCTCTCGGTCTTGCTACCATGCAGGATGACGATGTTTTCGATGAAAACTTTGAAATCGACAAGATATTTGAGTTCGTGGAGATCGGCGAGTGCCAAACTACGGCTATGCTAGCGGATCAAATGGAGATCAACAACAAGACATCACTGTTGACTTTGTGCTGCGAACGAACGGCATCAGGAAATCTCGTGAATAGAGGAACTGCGCTGATCTTGGACGCTTCTGCGCTATCAACGGCGTACTCACATGTCATAGTCCAGTAAGACCTCGATGCTTGCATTCTCATTCCACTTCCACCGCATGTCTGAACCAAACCTTTTTCCTACTACCATTTACACATGGTTTATGTAAATTCATGCTACTGGGAACGATGTATACTGCTGCTCTGTCGCCATCAGAATTGAAATATACTCCAGCATCCATGTACGGCATTGGGAGCCTGCAGTCGGCTCTCGAAATAAAACTTGAAGTGGTTAGCGCGCCGCGACCCCAAGCCTCATGGTACTCGCATGTTAACACTACAATGACCTAGTGTTGCGCCAGCTGCGGTTCTGTTTCATTTATTTACTCCAGCACCCACTTTCGATCGAATATCGCAGGCACTGGTAACACTTATGGGGTGTATACAAAATACATTCCGTTTCCTCTGGCACACCCTCCTACGTGGATGCCAGTACATTCGCGGCTTCAAGTCAACTGCAAGTTCGCCATCCCCAACGCCACCGTCCTCTCCGCCTTCACCGGGTATGCTGAACAGCGAATCTTCGTCTGATTCATCCCAAACAAAATGCACCCCTTCCATTACGTTCTCGACTGCCTCTCACAATGCGCGACCATTCCCAAACATCCAGGACATGTCGTCCTTGGAATTTCTAAAGGAGGCATGCCCTGATGTGCATAGGTACACGCAGTATATTCTTCACTCCTCCATGCCCTCTGTCCCTTTCACGGACGTAATGCCCCAGAGGAACGGCTTTGTGCACACCGTCTTGGAATGCTACAATAAACATCGCGCATTGATCATTCGTCCGGATGACGTCTGGCTTGCAATCATGACGCAATTCAGTTGCTTTGTCAATGGAAATGCAGAAGCCATGCGGTCATTGTTCGTCCTCCACGAAGGAAAGAAGAAGTTATCAATGATAATCCATCAAAAGCCGGGAGAAGAAAACTGGGATCTAGTGGTCAACATGCTAGTCGGAAACATGAATGAACAGATACAGCAGAATGTTATCGACCCAGAGCTCCGACAATGGATCATACCAAACTTTTCGACGACTACTCCTCTTGATGTGCTCGTCTCCGGAATGGTGATGATGGCCACTGTCAAAGAATATTTCACTTATCATTTGATGCTGGCATGCGGGATCCCTCGAGTCACTCTCGAAGGAGAGAAGAGTGATTGGACATACATTCTCAATAGGCTTGAAAAGCTCAAAGAATTTGGCCCCCAAACCAATGCCTGGTACCGCCTCTTGCGTCCGATATTGTTGCGGTTTATCAAAGCGTTCGATGATCCCGACAGCAAGGAGAACTTGCACTTTTGGAGTCAAGTAGCCGATTACGAAGGGTTCGGAAGTGGAACGATGTGGCTTTCTGGTTGGATAACGGCATTCATGGTGTTTGATGAGAAGGGCCTGTGGACGGTAGGTGTTGATGTTATGCCCTCCTACTCTCCTGACAGCGTTCCTACAGCCCGATAAAAGTCAGACAGACAGTGATTTAATAATCGATGGTGTTTCGTATCCTCTCATTGATAGTGCCGAGATCCCTGCTGGGTACGCGCAGGCTGATGTCACACTCCAACGGGAAATTGGTGGAGTGGAATACCCAACTTCACTTGTGGGAGGAATGGTTGGGACGAAAATATGCTCCAGTGGTGATAAATCTCTTTCTGACGCTGGAGAAAGAGATTCAGCAAGGCCTGCTCTTGCATGGTGGTGGGTAATGAAGAAGGACCTACCGGCAGAAGAAGAACGTTGCTTGGCTCATAGTTTCGATGACGACGACGACGACGACGAGGATAGTAGTTTCGATGACGACGAGGAGGAGGATAATGAAGCTCCGGCGGGCGGTGACTTTGATGCTGGTACTGTTTCTGAGGGCTAGCAAGCGAGCCTATAATCCAGGCCGCTTGACAAGACGTTTTCCCCTTGTCTTTTACTCAAATTCTTTAGTTTGCATTGTCTGTATTTCGAAGCTATGATTGTTACTTTGCCTCAGCACTGATATATACATAGGCCTCTTCTACTTACTTTCCGGTATCAGGTTTTGCCCGGTCTTCCCCCCATTGCCATAATAATAAGTGGAGTTGCTTTACACGTGGTTTCTGGATCAGGGAGAAGGACTGGCAATATTTTGTGAAAACTACGAGACTGATATAGTCTCCCCTACTATGAGACTATGTGCTGCCAGTGAGCGCTGTCCCGGGCCGCTGGAACCCACTAGTTGGAGTCGCAGAATTAGATCATTCAGTTCTATGACTCCAAATGATGTGATCATTACAGTACTGGTCGGGATGTCTTTGCTTTGTGCAGGGTTTCCGAGCTGGCAGTAGTGGGTGGAAGGAGACCACATCTTTAGTGGTTGGTGTGCCGCGTTGGGCTAGCTAGTAACGTGACTGTCGAGCAAAGCAGCCGGCTCCGAGGCTGAAATTTGTTGCTTGCTATTAGCCACGGACCTTCTTGAATATAACCACGATCGATCGCATGACATCGTTCTTCGGTTCTTGCCCATGCCGTTCGTATGGCATCCGTACTGGAACTATAAAGGCAACGTCTGCAACTTTTTGCAGATCATCTTTCCCTAGGTCACCATGTGGCGCTCTCTCAGGCTAGTTTCTGCGCTCGGGCTTTGCGCTTCAGCGTTTGCCCAGTCAAGCACGGTTGACTTGTATACCAGTACCGAGTCCCCCATCGCCAAAGCTGGTGTACTTGCTAACATCGGCCCCAGTGGTGCTAAGTCGTCTGGAGCTTATGTGAGTGCTGAAGGTATCCAGTATTGGAATTGCTAACCAAGACCCATGCAGCCTGGCGTGGTCATCGCTAGTCCTAGCACTACTGACCCAGACTACTTGTACACATGGGTCCGGGACTCTTCGCTCGTTTTCAAAATGCTCATTGATCAGTACACCTCCGGGCAAGACACCACCTTGCATGCCCACATCGACAACTTCATTGCCGCCGAAGCAAATTTACAGCAGGTCACTAACCCAAGTGGAACTCTCTCCACTGGTGGCTTAGGCGAGCCCAAGTTCAACATCAACGAGACCGCATTCACTGGAGCGTGGGGTCGCCCCCAGCGTGGTGTGTTTGAAAAAATGTGTAATGTCCTGCTATGACTAACGGAAAAACAGATGGACCTGCGTTGCGTTCAATCTCCATGATCACCTACGCAAATTGGCTGATTGCCAACAACAATGAGTCCTACGTCACTGACTCCCTGTGGCCCATTATCAAGCTCGACCTAGACTACGTCTTGAACAACTGGAATGAAACGACGTAAGCTTTGTATAAATCAAGCTCTTGTCCCAAGACTCATGTAACGGTTAAGCTTCGACCTGTGGGAGGAGGTTGATTCCTCTTCATTCTTTACTAGCGCTGTTCAGCACCGCGCGCTTCGTCAGGGTTCCGCTCTTGCCGCTGAGATTGGCCAAAGTTCAGTTGTCAGTGGATACAACACCCAGGCCGACAACATTCTCTGCTTCCTCCAGGTATGTACAATGAGTGTTTCATCTAGTAATTTTCCCAAAGCGAGCATCTCAACAGTCATATTGGAACCCCTCACCTGGCTTCATGACCGCCAACACCGGAGGCGGCCGCTCTGGCAGAGATGCGAACACAGTATTGACATCCATCCATGTTTTTGACGTTGAAGCTGGCTGTGATGGTGTTACTTTCCAGCCCTGCTCCGATATTGCCTTGTCTAACCTCAAGGTCTATGTCGACTCTTTCCGCGAGATATACAGCATCAATAGTGGCATTCGCGCTGATCAAGCTGTTGCAACTGGACGGTACCCTGAGGACGTGTACCAGGGTGGTAACGTAAGGTCTTCATCCTAACTTCTGATCTTATTTCTCAACTGTCCGTAGCCATGGTACTTGGCATCATTTGCGGTTGCCGAGCAGCTCTATGACGCCCTCATCGTGTGGAGTAACGAAGGCTCGCTGACAGTCACGGATGTCTCTTTCCCCTTTTTCCAGCAGTTCGATACATACATTACACCAGGGACCTACAGCTCCTCGACTCCAATTTATAGTAACCTCACAACAGCAATCAGGAATTTTGCAGACGGTTTCGTCGCCACAGCTGCGAAGTACACGCCCTCAGGCGGAGGATTGGCTGAGCAGTACACCAGGAGCGACGGTACACCGACCAGTGCTGTGGATCTCACGTGGAGCTATGCATCTGCATTGACTGCTTTTAATGCAAGAGCTGGTAAAACATCTGCGAGTTGGGGTGCCTCGTGTCTCTCAGTTTCCCCCACATGCTCTACTAGTATGGCCCCAACTGTTCCAGTTGTTTTCAATGTCAACGCTACTACTGTCCTGGGACGTGAGTTGATTTATGCAGCAAACTTGACCAAGTTATTCAATTCTGTCACCCATAGAGAACATATACTTGACTGGCTCCGTCGGTGCTCTGACCGACTGGAGCACCACTGGTGCTATTCTCATGTCCTCGGCTAACTATCCAATTTGGAGCAGTGCGTCTGGTCTTTTTTTCCAGGTGAATCATGTGCTAACACCAAGCCCTAGCGGCCGTCACTCTTCCGGCAAACACGCAAATCCAGTACAAGTACATTATCATCGACAATGGTGAAGTCACTTGGGAGTCTGATCCCAATAATGAATTTACGACGTCCATGTCTGGCATTACAACCCTCAACGATGTATGGCGGTAACATGTTCTTGAGCTATTCTGGACGCATTTTTGGTAGCACAATATACCTATACCCAATCAATTTCCATTGCAATGCGATGTCGAGCGGTAAACGTGTGTCTGTTACGTAAAGTTGCGTAGTACTTCCCAAGTTGGGCCGAGCTGGCGCAGACTGGTAGTGAATACTAGTAGTATACGCAATTCACGACATCTTCCTCAATTTTCATCATGTCCATGCTAGACAAGTTCAGGAGGGGCGCACAGAAGGCAGGCATTCAGGCCACCGCTCTTGTCAAAGAGGGTTCCTCGCGCATGGCGAGTGGTTCTAGAGACTTCGTGCAAGGATTCACGCTGCCAGGGGAAGCTGAGAAGGCGGCAAAGATTCTTGAGAGCTTCCTTGGTGCGCATATTCCTTCAATCACATCGACAACATCACTTGCTGAATGCTTTGCTGCCCACAGCTAACCCCAATCATCCCGAGTCTGCTCTCAACTCAGTACCCACAGCCGTTCTCCAGCGCGCAAGAGGTGACATTCAAGCAATCTCGTATTACCTCCACCTCTCACTACTAATACGCACAGGCCTCGCTGTATTCCAAGTACTCAAGGCTGGTTTCATGTTCAGTGGGAAAGCTGGCTCTGGCCTGGTCATCGCCCGACTCCCGGACGGATCATGGTCTGCGCCCTCGTGCATAGCAACCGGCGGACTTGGTTGGGGCCTCCAAATCGGCGCGGACATCACAGATTTTGTGATCGTACTGAACAGCGAGGACGCAGTAAAGGCATTCAGCATGGGCGGAAACGTCACCATTGGCGGAAACATCAGCGCTGCAGCGGGTCCCATCGGCACTGGTGGGAGTGTCCAGGCTACCTTGGCTCACCCTGCACCCATGTTCTCGTACTCGAAATCAAAGGGTGAGACTCCTTCCATTTTCATCATCTCAGTCATCTTCCATTTTGACTTCATTTGACCGTAATGTAATTGTTGCCGTGATTTGTGCTGATGCGTGCCACAGGTCTTTTCGCTGGACTCTCGCTGGAGGGCACCGTTCTTATAGAGCGGAAAGACGCTAACCGCGACTTTTATGGATCGCCTGTACCTGCACGCGATATCCTCGGTGGGCGTGTGCCTCCACCCGAAGTTGCATCGCGTCTGTACGAGATCATCGAGGCTGCAGAAGGACTGGATGAAACGGGTGTCCCACAAGCTGCGTACGTGCCCAGTGCTACTGGCCAGCATATGGACATTGGAAGCAATCATATGGTATTTGATGCGGAAGCACATTAATGGTTGGTACTGGCTTTGAGAAGGGAGTGTATATATATATATGAGCTCTCCATACTTTTCCTTTGTATTGATTTTTCCGCAGTTCTTTAAGATGTCCATCCTATACCTGATTGCAATCCTATCGTCAGTATTTCTCATTAATTGATTTAGCTACGGGAGGTAACACATATGATGCATATGTAGCAAGGTATCGACACTGTAGTAACGCGATGTATTGATAATTCTCGGTATATCTAGAAAAGCATCTAGAGCAACTTGACTTCAAATATGTATGAAGTTCAAGCATCTGGCAACACAAACGCATCCCAGAATCCAGTGGTTCCGTTAGTTATAGCTGTATCTGTAGCGTCGAGGCCCAGCAATCGCATCACGAGGTTGTAAATCTCGACATTCTGGAACCCTGGCATCACGTATTCTCCTCTTGCCATCGCCCTCTTCTCGTGCGACCACAGCAGCCTTCGCGCCCTGCGAGAAAGGCCCGTGTGCAACAAAGATGGCACGCATCGACGGGTCCTCGTTATCATAGCCATGGTTCTAGGAAGGCGCACTGTGTTAGTTCGATGGTCTACAACACAGAAATCAAGCGACATGAAATTCGACGAGGTAAACTCACTCCAGTTGACATTCCATCTTCGCCGTCCATGCGGTCAGTCAGCGCGTAGCCTATGCGTGGGACAATCCACACAGGGGCGATGCGGTAATTGCGGGAGAAATGGTATCGTTCGGGCATAGGTTCCACTGTGCCCGTAGACATCTTGCCGTAGTTGAATGCGCTGAGGTCTACCAAGGAAGTTCCAGCATCGGCAGAGAAGCTCTCAGTCGTAAACACATCGAACTGATCCGGGTGGGTAAGCATGTACTCGTACAAACGTTCAAGAGCCTCGGTCACGTTCGTGTCAGGAGTGAAGCGTAAGCCCATAGATGGCCAACCTGAACAAGCGCAGAGTAAGCAATCTGCCACTCAGTCTAAAAACAATCCGGCAAGCAGCAGATTATATACTATAATCACTTACCGTCTACCTTGGTAACGCCTTTCCACTGCTGACCAACAATCTCGTCAACATATATCCAAGTGGGGTGGCTGGTGTCCGTCATCCCATGGTCACTGACGAAGATGATATCAACTATGTGCGTGAGGTTGCGCTCGCCTAGTGCTTGTGTTAGGTTCCGAGCAAAAAGATCGACAGCCGCAAGACTCATCTGTCGTAAGTTCAGAAAACGAAGATAAGCGCATAAGCCAATGGGATTGAAGTAACGCTTACATTAACGGCCTTAGACATAGGTCCTGTTGCATGCCCAGCTTGGTCTAGCGAGGGTTCGTATCCTATGAAACAATGTCAGCATGCCACAAGGGAGGATCATGAAATTGAAGAGAACAAAATGACAAGCAGAAGAAACAACACCGCCTCGCTTAGAGCAAACGAAGTTTACTGATATATTCGTCCAGATGCAAAGAAAGAAACAGATGCAAGAACACACCGAGGATAAGCTGCGGCCGCTCTTCCAGCGGGAGGTCAATCCACTCTAAAAGTTTAGAAAGTTTCTTCTCAAGTGCGTAGTGATTCTGTGTTCCAGTTCAAATCGTTGCATCCTTTCGAGTTCAAGACTGCACTCTTTACCTCCCAAGGTAGAAAGTATGTAGAGTTCGCGCCAGAAGACGTAGACCAAGGACCAGGCCTGCTTGAGTGAACACCAAGCAAAGTATGAGGCGAAGGGGAAAACTGACCACATGAGGTTTGCAGTGATTATGCCTGCCCGTTCGGCGGTTTCCCATATCTAAGTCGTACAAGGGTAGAGGAACACAGGGGACAGGGAGACCGATGCGTGTGTCAGTCAAACGGCGAGACAGAGGAGCAAAGTGACAAGAGGTGAAAGGGAAACGCATTAAACTGGGTATACAAACAATATTTTCATTGACACTAACGGGTTCGCCGAGCCACCAACTCGGGTTCTGCGCAGATTCAACACGAGCGTAATTGAACGTGTCTCGGAAAACAGGGTCCCAGAAATTCTACATGACCGATGTGAGAATATCAGACATCTGAAGGAAGTGATGAAGGACGAACGTTCGCAATGATGCCGTGCGACTCAGCGTAGAGGCCAGTCCTAGATGCATGCAGTGTAAGTTCATGTCGAGCAGTGTAAGGGTGGTTTGTACATTAGTGACCAGTGGTTTCTGGAACAAATGTTATTAAGATGCATCAAATACTCTTAAAAATCATATCTCACGGGAATGTCAGAGTCTGCAGAGAGGGAAACGTTTAAAACTAAAGCAAAAAACCAAGGGGAATGCGCACGGGAAAAACAGGTTCCATGTACTTTGCCCTCATACCTTCCCGACTAATATCTAGCAAATGCGGCGTGAGCCCACGATCCAAATAATCCGCACGAAGGCCATCGATCGAAACCATAAGCACTGTCTTCTTGAACTCGTGCGTTCCATTCGAGTACAATGCGTCCCTCCGGATTCTCGTATCGTGTCGAGTACGGGGCCAGAGTTCAAATAGGGTAGCAGCGAGAATAAGCGAGAGTAGAACACCGAATCCAGCAAAACGCTTGCGCTTGTGTGAGAGGGCAGGGGAAGTGGGTTGCTCCTCGAGGTCAGGTTGGATAGCGTCTATGTCGTCAACATTCGAGAGCAAGCCGCGTCGTTCGTCGGGCGTGGCTGAGGTGTCGACATGGTGTGTGCTTGTCATTGCACAAGACGATGCTGAAGAGAAAGTCGAAAGGGAACTGAAATAAGCACACAGTGGCCGCGTAAGTAAACCAATCGAAGAAGGAAATGAAATTGACGTGAATGTATGTGGCTGTGCACATTTATTAGATTACCTTCCAAGTTCTGCAGCCACGTTTGCAATGACATGGATTCTGAGCTGGACAGTGTCCTTGCTCGCTTTCATCAAAGCCCAACTCGTAATCCTGCTCCTCCGTGTTCTTTCTGCGGGTCCTATTCCACGTCATGTGGCCTTCGAAATGGATGGTAACCGCCGCTTTGCACGTCTCACCGGCCGCCGCGCGGTCGAGGGTCATTCAGACGGGTTCCATACACTTAAGCAGGTTCATCCCTTGATTCTGTTTCAGTCGTGGAGATTCCTAACATGGGCCACAGATATTAGAGATATGTATGCGCCTTGACATACGCTGCGTCACAGTCTACGCCTTTGCGATCGAAAACTTCAACAGGCCGCCCGACGAGGTCGGCGCACTCATGAAACTAGCAGAAGAGAGGCTCGTGGAGATTGCACAGAATGGGTGAGATTCATTTTGAATGCACTGCGGTGAAGTGCTTGCTGGCCTGACGTCACTGCTGCGATTACTACTCAGTGCTCTCTTGAGCCAGTATGGCGTACGCCTCAACGTGCTTGGCCATCGCGAGCTGCTGCCTATGCATGTCCAAGTCGCAATTAATAAAGCGGAGGGAATGACGCGTCAGAATAACAAGGTATGTCTCCTCTACCCTCGCCTTCTATTCTGAACATGCTCCGACAGAGCAATATTAAATGTCTGTGCACCATATGCCTCACGTCATGAGATGACATTAGCGGTACAATCCGTCGTGCAGCAGGCCCTTGATAAAGGGAACTTTGATTCTTCGTGAGCACAGATCTTTCCTTGGGCCTAACCTTGGGCGTTGTTTGAATTTGTAACTTCTTCCGTCACTTGTTAAATGCTAATCAATACGCGTAGATTGATCACAGAACGAACTATCGAGGAAAACCTCATGACTTCGCTTGGGGGCAGCCCACCACTCGACATTTTCATTCGCACGAGTGGCGTGAAACGGGTGAGCGGTTTTCTGCAGTGGCAGGTGTGTCTCTGTTCCTTCCCTGTCTTTGATCTCCCTATCACCAATCCCTGTTCATTTTGCTTGTTTGTCTTCCATCTCCCATTTGAAAGAAGTGGACATTCTTTCTCGACGTCGGCGAAAATGGCATATACTCATCCAAACTGTCGTTTTCACCAAACTCATTCGTACTTCTCACAGTGCTGTGAAAACACGCAGATTCACATGGTAGATACCTACTGGCCTGACTTCGGCCTCTGGGATTTTGTGCCCATTTTACTAGAATACCAGCGGAAGGTGTGGGCACGATCGAGCAGCTGAAGGTTTAGGTGCGAGACTTATCAGAATTCCTACTGGGTGCTTGCTAGTGTACTGGGCATTGTAGTATGGGTATTCTTAACGTACTGCGTCCTTGACTGATATTGCTTGGTCAAATACTGGTTGTTTTATACCTCCGTGAGCTCCTTTATTGATCGTGCTTCTACTCAGCTTCAACCTAAAGATATACACGGAGTTTATGCAAGGTTGCAGGCGTGGTGTGGTTTTATTTTAGTTGGTACCCATACTATTCAGCATATCACCAATATAATTACAACTTAGGATTAGGCCAATAACGTATGTATTCTACTCTTCCGAGATCCTTTCAAAAAACTGTCTAAGCGTATCTGACAGTACTTCAGGCAACGCCTCAACACTTCGTAACACCACGTAGTAATCAAATGGGAAAGAATCCAAATACCTCTCCACCTGAAGCTCCATGCGCCCATTGATCATCGTGTAGGCGACTTGATTCATCGAAACGATTGAGTTCTGTACAGCAGAAGTTTCTTGTGCTTGCCCTTGGCCAGAAGTGGAGGTCGAGTGCAGTGAGTCAATGATGATGAACACGATCATGACGCGTTGGCTTGCCGCCCGTCTCAGCACCTGCCGCAAGCGCTCGTGATCCTGACAGATACCGTCCGAAATGATGATCTCGAGTTGCCACAGTTCACCTGCACTTGCCGACCCGGTGGCCCTTCTTTCCCGAGCGCTCTCTAATACCCCGAGGCTCGTCTCTACCATATCCAGGACATTGGTTGCACGCTGCTCAAATCTGAACGCGCCGAGCGTTTTTGCACCAGCAGCATCCGTAAATGGTCCTTCGTCGAAGCCATGAAGTAACTCCATCCTCTCGCCGAACCTAGCAATTGCAACGTCACCGACCTCAAGTTTCCCCATAGCGTTGCTCACAAGGGCAAGTGTCTGGTAAGCAAGATGTACGCTACGGGAGTTTGCCATGCTGCGGCTGTCGTCGAGCGCAAGAAGTACCTGGTACTCGCGCTGGCTGGGGCGCGTGCGCCGAAGCCAGATCTTGTCCTTGGTGTAGTCGGAGGCGATGTAGGGGATGATCTTCTTCATATTGAGCCTTTTGCCTGTCCGGTAGTCACCTTTGAGACGAGTGGCCAGGGTGGGTGCAAGGATAAGGCGCAGTTGTTCGCAAAGAGCGTAAGAGAGGTCGTGTGTGAGGGATGTGTAAAGCCGCCAAAGAGACTCGGCGGCTTCGCAGGAATAGCCTGAATCTTGCCAGGTCTGAAGGGCCGCCTCTATTTTTTCAAAGGAGCTGTCTGGACCGGACTGTTCCATATCTTCATCGACATCCGCTGGTGAGGACGAAGAATCACGACGTGAGGAAATATGTTCACGGTCTGCACCAGAGCGTGTCTCCAACTGAGTGATAGCGCCTTCGATGTCTGGACGTGCACCCTCTGTCGCTGGGTCCGTATGCAATGAGGCCAATGGCTGTGGTGGCGGCGCGAGCTCATCCGCGCGGGGAGCATCAATGTCCATCGGTAGTGCAACTGCCTCTGATTGCTCATCAACAAGCCTTAGCTCATTCAGCTTTGCAACCTGCTCCTCGCCTGCCGCACCCAGAGCCTGCATCTCCTCGTCCGCATCAGTATACTCAACTTGCTCAGCAGCTTGGTCTGCGGTAGGCGGGGAAGACTCCCCACCGCCCATGATATCTTCAAAACGCTGTTGTACCTCTTTCAGTGCATCACCAAGATTGCGGATAGGGTTCGTTGTGAGTTCGTTATGTTGGCGAGCATAGGCTCCACCATGCTGCGTGCCCTCCGCAGATGTACCTGGTTTGGTGGCAGTGTCGGTGGAAGACCATGGCTTTGAGGGTTCAGCATCATCTCTTGGCCTAGGTGACAAGTCAAATACAGGTTTCTGCATGAATAAGTGGACGCACTTTGATTCTTCGGAGGTCTCGTTTGTGCTCTGTTCAGCAGCTGCGTCATCGTCCTTCATTTCACCAGACGCGTCGCCTGCCTGCCCTTGTTGCGCACTATCGTTGGCCTGCGGCTCGTTGTCCTTGTTTCCCAGCATCTCCGTTCCCAGGCGAGACATCTGGCTGAGCAACAGCGCCTTCCTCGACGTCTTCCTCCCCATTGCTTGCGTCGTCTGCAGCTCGGGGAGGCTGATCGGGCAGCTGGTTTTCTTGTGATTGAGGTTCTGTTACATCCTCTGGGGACTGATCTTTTCCAAGCTGCGTTTCCTCCGTCTCGTCTGCGTGTGGATCATCTTCGTCCTGCTCCGTGTCCATTTCATCCCCCATGTCGAGTCCTCCTTGATCCCCTTGTTCGTCGGGCTCAAGAGCCATGTCATCGGGCAGATCCAAAGTGTTGGCATCGGGAATGTACTCGTCCATTGGCGCACCATTCGCATTTGGGGCCTCGAAGTCTTCATCGGGTTCTTCGTCCTTCTTTTCTTCTCCTTCTTCTTGGATCTCCTCACTTTTTTCATCGATCGTTCCATCTTTCATTTCCTCCTTTGCCTTGCCACCCTCTTTCTTTGATTGGTTGCGCTCATTGGCTACGACCTCTGACTCCTTCTCCTGCATTTCCGAGCGATCTTGGGGAACCTGGTCATGATCCGCAGATTCTGATTCCGCAGATTCGTCGCCCCACAGCTTTTCGTCGACTGCATTCGGATCACCTGCATCAAGTTTCCCCAGTTGCTCATCCGGCTCCTCCTGCTCATCGCCATCATCCTCTTCCTGATTTTCGTCCTGGTCCCCATCGTCTGGCACATCTTCCATCTCTCCACCAATATCCTCACTCATCTCAATGGTATTGTCATCACCTCCGTGCGCCTGCTCATCTTGGGCTTCACCTTCATCCCCTTTCAATCCTTCCACCTGACTTTCATCCTCGATCTCCTTGCTTACGTTTTCTATTCCCGTTCCCTCACCTAAGCCCACTCCCCCGGCGGTCTCGGTGCCGCCTTCGCCGTCGCCCGAATCAGTTGCATCTTGGGGCAAACAAAAGCCTTGCCTAGCGATAGTATGCATGACAGACGAAACGACGAAGTCAAGCTTGAATAGGGCCTTTGTCCACTGACTGTGTACCGTGAGGTGTTCTCCCACGAAAGAAATGTAGCACTGGAGAAAGGGAAGGAGGCGCCGAAGGCTTGCCTGGATATCGGACTGTGAGAAGGAGGAAAGATGAGTCGTCGTGACATTCAGCCGTTCCAAGAGGACTTGAAGGTCCAAGGACTGTGTGAAGCCTGAAATTGTGCGCAAGTCCTCACGGATGAAATTATTCTGGGCTTCGTCATCAAGAGGCTCGTTCGTAGACCCCTCCGGACACCTTTTCAGGAGGGACTGCACTGTAACCAAAAGCGTCTCGATAATGACATCCGTACCTAATGACTCTGTAGCTCCAGATGTTGTCTCGGCATCTGTAGAAACGTATTGATCACGGAGCCAATGCTCGATAGGAGATAAGATGTAACTGAGTCGTGGTTCCGTCATTTTCATCTTTTGAAGGTAGTCGGGAATGGCACGGAAATGTTCATCAGCTTCTTTAACAATGGCATGTTCAACTGTTGGGCAAATAATCAGCTTGTGGCTATGTCTGCGAGGAAGCTACCGACCACCAGGCAGCACCGTAGGCATTGTGTACTGGCTTTCCTGGGAAATATCCGAAGCACGGTCACGAAGAAGTCGTGTTTTGGCATAAATTGATTGGACCTCAACCATGACTGAGGGTGCGGCGCCTTGGTCCTCCTGAATCTCGATGAAAAGGCGAATTCCTTGAAGAAGTTCTTCGCAAGCATGCACGGCATTACCGAGTGCTTGACATAGATGCATCAGACGAACGGGTGAGAATCCTTTGGTGACAAGTAGAGGTGCGTCGACGAGGGTCTGAAGGCGCTCCGCGCACCGTTTGATATCAATGAAATATTGAAAAGCTGTCGACAGCCTGGAGGCTCACGGTAAGAAAAGGCGTCATCAAGAATTTGTTGACTTACGAAGTTCTCGCCTTCAGAGCTAATGAATAACCAGACTCCACGAAGGTCACACCCCGAAGTAGATCACGTGTGCTTATGTCCGAGTGATGGTCAGAAACCAAGGCTCTGACTGCCGGAAGAGCACCGCGAAGGCGGTCGAAGTAATACTCCCCCTTCTCGACATGTATTGAGCTTTCTGGGGCCATCGAAGGTTGTTCTCGTATCCAGCATTCATCTCTGAGCTCGGCGAGCACTTCTGGCTTGACATTGGCAGCGAGACCGGAACGTTTGAGCTCCTTTAAGAGATCACTCAAAGCCTTCCTCTTGCGAACCAGCAGGCCCTTCACGTATTTTTCTCGTTTCTCCTTGGAAAGGCCTGGGGGTATACCTTCTGCTGCTAGGTCCCGTGCGGTAACGATGATTTCTACTGCAAGTTGGTCAACATGGTGGGGAAGACGTCGGCGCAGGAAAGCCCGAATACGACTGTTCATAAGCCCATGGAATCTTGCGAGTGTCTGGTTTAAATTGGCCAGGTGAGAAGGAGTAAACTGGGTTCCGTTCGGTTGTGGAGAGTCGCCACACTCCAAAGTGCATGTTATGGAGAGCAGATCTCCCGAGTAGCCCAGAGCATCTATTGACTTGGTGCATTCTGCATCACCAGCAAATGTCGGCAACATACGCTCAGCGATGGGCTGACGCAAGATCTCCCGAAATTTACGGATCAGCTTGTAGAGCTGATGATGTGTTCGCTGAGCACTTTGCTTCAGGGCTTGAACATTGACATCTTTCCAGCTGGCGAGCTTTATGAATGCCTGAACATCTTTTTCAAGTCCTCCTCTTTGGTCCGCCAGAGATCCGGCTAGCTGGGCTGCAAACAACCGATAGTATCTCCGAGTGGACGACAAGATAAGTCTGACGCGTTGGAGAGCATTACGCTGCCATCCGTCCAACGCAGACGCGATATGACCAACGATAACACTAAAAGTCTCGAGAAGATCCAACCTGACCTGGAATTGACCGAGAGCGCTGGAATGCATGAAATCGTCCAGGAGCGATGGTAGTTGCCTGAGATATTGTTGGAGAGCTCCAGTAGCGGCACCTTCATCCTCGTGAGCTGCACTAAGCGTGCCGCGCACTGTGAGATCGTACAACCGGAACCAAAATTCTGAAATTCCTTTGACGAACGAGTCAAACTGGGACTGTAATAGCACTTTCCAGCACGACAACTCCAAGCGTCTCCATTCTACGACGAGCATTGTCAGCTCTTGCTGATGTGCTTTGAGGCTATTTCCACGGTGTGCGTACATTTCCCAGTCGTCTGTCTGCATTATGATTTGCTCCAGGCCAGACAACAATTTGGCAATGGGACTGTTTATGTCCAGGGCCAAGTACGCATCACAGCGGTCTTTCAGGTGCTGTAACACCATTTGATCCGGCCAGTCTTCAACAAGTGCGATCAACCGCATTCTAAGGGAGTCCACCGCTGCAAAGGGCCTTCTTCGCCTCTCTAATGTTTGCGTCGGTGTAAAAGTTAAACAGCTGGCCGGTAGGGCATTCCTGGAACTTCAGCGCGAGAAGATGGTCGTGAACCAAAGAAAGTTGTTCGTGCAACGATTCCTCGTCAAGGGTGTCTGGGAGAGTGGGGTATTGACTGTCGAGGAGCATCTTCAAAATCGACCGACGAGATGAATTAAACCTCGTATTGGGACTTCCAATACTGATGCCGATACTAGCAACTCCAGTGAGTCCGAAATGCATCCCCAGCAGCGTTTCCGCTGCAGAAACACCAAAGAACTCAGAGGGCTTTTCGTGAATCTTGTTGGGAATGCCGTCAAGACTAGCTAGCGCGTCCTCAAATGTCGGGAACAGCTCCAAAAATTCTTTCTGTTCCGCTTCGACTTCCGTGGAGGCATCGTGATTAAGGGCGCTACGTTTGTATAGCGATGAATCATCATGTTCCTTCTCGTTTTGGCGAGTGCGATCCATAGTCCAGAGCCTGAATGCCTGCTCATATGCCGCATGGACAGCAGCAGCATGGGGAGCGAGGCCCGACATTGCAACACAGAGCCCTATAGCTGACACATGCAGTAAGACCTGGTCAGCGGGAGACGCTCCGGATGCAGCTCCTTGTTCAAGTTGCGTCTCCAACAGTTGCGCACTGCGAATAGATGGGTATGTAACCAGGGAAGTAGCAACTATGTTCTGTCGAGTATGGTGTGCGTAGGACATTTGCTGTGCAGAACAGCGAACGAGTCTGATTCCGAGACGGAGGAGGAGAAGTGCTAAGTGGATGATTTTCGCAATATCTCCAAAGTCGTGGTAAAGATTGTCCATCCGTTGACAAAACCCGGATATTGATTCCTGCATCACAGATTCGCGCGCGAAAGCAGAAGGATCACCTGTTTCAAGAATGGCAGTTAAATCATCGACCTTGCTGGGTTGGATGACTTGGCTTTGAAGCTGCGAAACCTCGGACCAGAACGCGTGAATGCGGGTACCATCAGGTCGTCGGGGAAGGTTTGAGCACCCCAAGGGCAGATTTTTGAGTTCTGCTTCAGATGAAACATCGAGATAGTGTATAACGCTATTGAATAAATTGCCAGCGGTCCGGTGTTCCCATGCTTTATGGAGAGACAACTGGGTCGACAGAAAAGCAGTCTCTTCTTGCGAATATTCCGCTAAATGAAAGATCACGGCTGCGGGGTCTAGCGGAAGATCAGGAAGGGATAGGTTGAGGATCACTCTGCTGAGGGAAATGTAGCAATGTCCTAAGCGAGCCACTGCCATGTCTCGTGACTGGCGGTCGGCTGCGAACCGTATGAGGTTGGGGCGCAGAAACAGCTGCGTAGCTGCTTTCAAGGGCTCGTGCTTGGAGTTTTCGAGGAGAGACAACATTGTCACGGGGAAGGCGCTGCTATTGACGGGAGAACCAAGGATTTCTTGCCAGCTAATATCATCAAATGATGAAGCGAAGCAGGATACAACCTTATGGGAGATAAGTGGAGAATTGTGATACTGACCACCGCCTCACTTACCGATAAAATACATTGGTACATGAATGCTGACAATTGTTGTACCCGTGACTCGTGAACATCACATTGCATAGAAAGCAGCCGTAGGTGACGACGAACAGAACCTTCGTGCCTTTCTAGGGAAGATAGTGAAACGCTCCGCGCTTGGCTATGCGGTGCATCAGCACATGATACAGATTGGAGTAAACTTCTTATACCTCAATTCTATGGAGACCCGAAGAAGAGTCGGGCAAAGGAGGATATCTGGCCCATCAAGTATTTCCTGCGCAAGATCTCGTAAGTCACCTAATATGCAGAGGCCATGTTACGATTGCTTACGGCCTGGCTTAAGCCTGAATTCCACAGACTTGCGAGCCACCGCGTCTGCAAAGCAGTCAAGAGATGCGTGGGAACTAATCAAGAATTCAGTTGCATTGTGAGGGACATATTGGTGCCCTTACCTCCCCCTCCTGCGTCATGTGCCCATATGAAATGTTGATATGATGCAAAGCGAATAAGATCCTCGCGTGGTTCCTCACATGCCACATCAATCAAGCGTTTCAAAGTAGAAGGAACAGTCTATAAGATGTCACATCATGGATATCCTGCGAAGGCGGCACCAAATCGCAACTCACCGATGATGATGAAGCCTCATGGATGTCACTCAGCCAGGGCAATTCACAGATAAGAAGAGAAGGGTTGGTATATCGTTTAAAAGAATCACTGCCCCCATGGACGTTCGATTTAACCTAAAATTTCCACTTCAGCGTGTGCGCGCTGGAGCAATAATCGGACTGAACCTTTTCTTTCACCGCGTGCGCCAATTCCATCTTTAAGTCAGTGGATACTGTGCTCATGAGCGGAAGGGTATACAGGGACAAGACTTCTAGAATTTGCTTGCGGCGGACTATTGGGGATTGATGAGAATGTGCCAAGCGCAAATAAAAAAACCATACCGTGCTGATTCAAGCCTTCATGTAGTGGCACAGCAGCATACTCGAGAGATCGAATATCTGGAAGAGAGACTTCAATGGTCGTTGGTGCGAACAAGTGCATCCACATCTCTGTCAAGCCTAGTCCAGAGGCGGGGGAAACCGCCTCATCAAATACAGCAAAAACACTCGCGAGACGTTCAAACGTTGAGCTCCGTGATCCCAATGCATCGGCGATTGTCTTAGAGCATGCCTGTAATGAGGAGTAGTCGACATATGTGCCTGCTCCTGATCGTCGGAGTTGCCTGGAGATACTAAGCAGTTTGAGGGCGAGTTCAAGGTCCACCGGCTGATAACCATTTAATACAACTAGTATAAGAATGGCGAATTACTCTCACCTGAACTTGAGATCTTCCGACGATTTGGTTGAAAACCTCCTCAGCTGCTCTACGCACCTCTTCTAGAACTCCACGAATAGCGTCCAACAGTCGTAAATATGTCGGATGTTGCTGACGTGTTGGTAAATTTATCTTGTTCGCACCTATGCCATGCGGTTCTTGTGGCATTTCAGATCGCTCGGCTTCATCGATGAATATTGCAGCGATCAAGTTCAATGTTTGAAGGAGCATCAAGTGTGCAGGGTGATGTCCGTTTTCATGACTACAGAACTTGCATGGTGGACAGACCATGAAAGTATCCACTGGCTATATTTCAATAGACGTATTGAGTACATGCAAATAGTGTGAGGTGCACTAGACCCAGCACGGATGTAGCAAACACTGACCAGAGCTGTAATAGAGTCGTTCGTCACTCGGGAAGCGAGGAGATCTTTTCGCCACTCAACAAAGAGCTTGAAAGCTCCCGAGGAAAAAACATCGTCCAAAATAGACTGTGATAAGCACAGAGGCATTGCCAACTTCATAAAGCGCCGCAACGAAGGAGTTACATTCAAAGAGATGGTCCTTAGTATGAAATGAACCATAGCGCGCAGGTCCGATTTGGATGGCTCAAGGAACGGTGCCAGAGTGATCAACGAAGATGTGGAAGACTCTTCTTCAACTAACCCAGACGGCCATGTGTAGCTACCTTCCCCGCGATGAGTGTAGTAGATTCCTCTGCGTGCAAGCTCGTGTGTCATGGCGAAAGGAGGACCTGCGCCTAAGACAGTCGTAGGCAGTCGGCGGTGAAGTCGGAGGCGAAGTTCGTCTTCTGAGGTAAAGGAAGCGGCCAATGACACTTCGATACCACGATTTCGCATCGCACGCGATAGCTCGCCATATCGAGGGTCAGATGTCATAAACATGCGAAAGTTGGGATGCGGTTTGAGTATTTGTACTGCACCATTGACATATCCTCTCTCGCTGAGAACGAGAACTCCACCAGGTTCACAGAGGGAGTTCAGTCGATCGAGGACGGAAGGATTACAGAGATTCGCGCCGTCCAGAACTACCCAATGTCCTTGCTTGATTGCGCGTACGAGAGGTCCATCGACCCATTCAAATTGGCCGGTTGATGTCACCACGGATGATAATTGCCGAACGCGATGTAGCAAAGCCTGCACTTCATCCGTAGAATTCTCATCAGCGAAGGTCCACAGTACTTGTGCTGCAGAATGGAGGAGGGAGTTGGAGGAGGGAGGAGGTGATGAATGCAACTCTAGAAGAAGCGAAAGACATGTCTGGTGATCGGTGGTAGCACAGCTAGACAGGCATCTGGAACGGCTGTCCCCAAAACTGATGATGTCCTGAAGAAGAGCAAGTACCCGCGTACGATGATCCATTTGCTCAAAACCCCCAAGAATATCCATGGTATCGGTAGAATTCGTGATGGTTATCTCATGAAGGATATTCCCTGAAAGATCAGCGACAGTACGGATGAGTTCTGACTTGCCGCTGTCGTGTTGACCTGTTATAATAACTAACCACGACCTAGAGAGACATGCTCCAATGGCTTCTAATGTAGCAAAGTGCGCTTGCAGTAGGCATCTGGGCCGAACGCTAAGGACATTGTTACGTCGCTCTACGAGGTAGTGCCCGACACGGAAGTGTGACGATGATATGACAGGATGAGGATTGTGAAGGATGGTCGGGCTAAATGAGGAAAAGGTTTGATCGAACAATTTTTGGGCGCAGTGACGATCGGCGAGAGTCCTGAACCTGCTGAGGTAGATGACTCGCAAGAAATCTCGAGGATGATGTGAGATGGGCGATGATTGCAACAGCTCTCCCCAGCGGAGAATATCACGAAGGTTGAATTCCCAGGGACTGCCGTCGCGACCAAAAGTCCTCCTGTGTACAACTTCTTGGTTCAGGCGGTTGTTGTATGTAATCATGGCGCGTAGCATGTCCTCATCACAACCCTTGAAACGTTCACGGCAGACAAGAAGAAGATCCTCAGGGGATAGCTCCTCAATATAAACCTTCGTGAACCGATCCAGAAAGGACTTTGGAAGTCCCTTGCGACCTCCTCCCTGTTGGAGTGGATTTTGTGCTGCGAAAACACGGAAAGCGGGATGTCGAGCGAAGGATCTTCCGAGCTCAGGAATGTATACAGCACCTCGGTGGTCCAGAACAGCATTGAGCCCCTCGAGAATAGCCTGGGGTGCAAGATTCATCTCATCAAGGAGAACCCAATGTCCTTCTTGCATGGCTGTTAAAAACTCGGCATCTTTCCAGGCGAATTCTCCTGGGGAGCCGTTCTCAACAGGGAGATCAGAACCGAAGAGATCCATGAGATCCGTTTGGTCGGACAAATTGATCCGACAGAGCTGATATCCCGACAGCATGGCAAGAGTAGTGATCAAACTGGTCTTTCCGACGCCTGGACTACCTTCTAAAAGGACCGGCTTGGAGACCTGACATGCTCTGACCACTCGCATTGCGTTTTCACGAGCAGTCGGCGCCTGCAGATTGAAGTTGTGCAATACAGATCCTAATGGACCTTTAGGGATGGCAAAAGACCCAAGTTGCACGAAGTTTGATGCATCAAAAGCATATGACTGCTCGGCTTCTTTGAACGGCACGAGAGTCTGTAGCTTCTCAATGGCATCATTCCTCAGTCGATTCAATGCGTCAGACGAGTAAGAAGCTAGCTGTGGCAAAGACCCAAGACCGTCGAGAAAAGTCATGTGGGCCGCATGATGCTGTAAAATCATCAATGACCTAATTGCCTGAACACACAACTCCAACATACGAAGATTTCTGCCGGTAACATGGAAGTTTCTGCACTGCCAGAACACGCAGCATTAGCGAATGTTACCCAAGCCTGGGAAACACCGATAAGCACTCATGGCTGATACTGGCGAAGGGGAGACCTACCAATATATCTCGCAGGGAGCAAATAGTAGGATCGTGGACTCTATCCCGAAGCCAATTAGTAAACTGCAAGAGCGGACCCGTGAACGGCTTCATAGAGCCGTGCTTCCATGAGTAGTCAATAATCAACTGCAGATCCGCCTGACTGGTTACGGCTGGCACCCAAATTTCTGTAAAGCGGTTTCGCAGAGCAGGAGATAGCTCTTTCTTCCCATAATCACCGCCCGGATTCATGGTAGCAAGCAACTTGAACTCGTTGGAAGCATATATGGCGGGATAATCACCATCAATACCGCCACGTTCTGCAAGCACGATTGTGCGACCAGGTTCCAGAACACTGTTTAGACGTTCCAGAACAGAATCGTCGGCAAGCGAAATCTCGTCGAGAAGGAAAAAGTGTCCTTCACGCATTGCACGGACTAGCGGCCCATCATGCCATTCAAACAAGCTGCAGATCCGGTTGAGGTCCCCCTGAATATCGCGTAAGGGAGTCAGGAACGACGGGTCCAAATCTTTGCCCGTCTTCAGGAGCGTATTGATTCGGGATAGCAGTTGTTGGGAGTCGGAAGGTATGTCATCAATGCCCGCGCGCTCAAGGATGACATTAGCATCACGTATAATACCGGCTTCGGCTGAGGCACGGTTGCGCACAGGTCGCAATCCACCAATAAGGTCTGCGGTCTCTGTGTTTTGGTGGCAGTTTAGTGCATACAAATGCTTGGAGAGAACTTCCGCATAGAGCTGACAGACAGATGTCTTCCCAGAGCCCGTTTCTCCTACCAAAAGCACAGGTTCGTTGAACCGTAGAGCACGCGATACCAGGACAAAGAGCCGTTGCATCGCACTTGTCCATACGACCTGCGAGTCTGATGGTATGGGGCATCCTAAAAAGGCCTGTGCATCCCCCACTGTGGAATGAATGTCGTAGATCGCCCGCTCGTCGATGCGGACTTTCATGATGGACTCTATGACCTCCTTCACCACAACTTTGTCATCATCGCGTCGCGCGCGTTCCGCAAGTAGCATATACCCATTCTCCGCTAACTCTTGATAACCCACTGCATCACGACCGGCCCATCTGAAGAGATCACGAAGAGTTGCAAAACCTTGCTTGCTCTCGAAAACGCGACTCGACTGACGACGTTTCTGCAGTTCACGGAACACGCCGACGATTTTCTGGCCATAGGAAGGCGCGATACGGCAACGTTGGCAGAGGATAGTTTCAAGCTCAGCTTGGGGTACATCCTGGAAGTGGACCTCGAGGAAACGATTTCGGAAGGCACGGGATAAGACTTTCCTCCCTGCATATAGGCCAGGGGGATTCTGCGTTGCGAACAGCATAAAGTGTTGGTGTGGGCGAATGACCTCTTGTGTCTCTGGAACGACAAGCTCCCGGTTATCATCTAGCAGCCTATTAAGAGCTTCCAACACATCTGTAGGTGCCAGGTTCAGTTCGTCCAGAACGATCCAATGTCCATGTCGAAGAGCATGGACGAGTAAGCCATCTTTGAACACGAGCTTGCCAGTGGCAGGATCGGAAACGTATGAGCCAAGATATTCCTGCACGTCAGTGTGCTCATGGTTGTTGATACGGATGAAGCGGTGGCCGGTTCTGCGAGCGAGGTATTCAACTGCACTCGTCTTGCCTGCTGATGTGGGACCCTCAATCAGCACGGGAAAACGTCGAGTTAAGACGATTCTTGCGAGGTCAATGAGCTTCTTCTCAACTGATGGTGTCATAATATATTCCTCCATGGGATCCTCGGGGAGTGGTCCCTTCTCCAGATGAAATGGTCCAAACTTGATGAATTCTTCTATAGACCGCCCAGGAGGAAAATTTGGTTCCCTGGCAAGCAAAGATCGAGGATTGCGGACACCGGCAAGGATGTATTTCTGTGCAAGGGCAGTCACAGTTTCGGCGCTTCCCCCGTCTAACACCATAGTAAATGCCATCAACATCCCCTCCCAAAGCGCCCGTCGCAACCCGAACAACCCTGCAATATCTGCAGCAAACGTCAGGGCTCTCGCTAGCGTGCGCATACTGTAGTGTGGCTTCTTGTTTGAGCCGTCTGCAAGCTCTGCACCCTTGACAGAGATATAAAACTCTGCAACATCCATCACAGCACCTTTATCACCAACCGCACTTGCTCCAATATACTGCGAAACAATGCTGAGAAGAGTCTCGCGATCTGCATCGGGGGGAGGAACATCAATTTCTGTGAAGCGCGCACGGATGGTAGGCGGGAGGTCTTTCTTGCCGACGTCAGTAGCGGGGTTCATGCATGCGAAAAGGCGGAAATCGGGATGTCGTGGGACAGCAGACAGGGAACCTTGCTCAGTAAGCGTGATTGAGGCTGTTGGACCACGCAGGAGGCCTGTAATACATTCTAGCGTCTCGGGGCTTGCCAAGTTGATCTCGTCAAGGAGAACCCTGGAAACCATATAAAAAGCGTAACCGCATGTAGCTCAACTGCAACATACCAATCACCAGCGCGCAGAGCCTTCACAAGTGGACCCTCCACAAAATCAAACGTGAATTTGCCTTTCCCTTGTGCGTGTTGAAGGTCAAATTCATCCACATCCTTTTCAAACCGTTCCCAGTCCACTTCAGAGACTTTCATCTCGGCCTCGACTTTCCTTCGTTTCCTCGGTGCGTCAGGGTCGTTCTCCCTAGAAGTGGGATCAAAAATAGAGCAAACCAAATTAGCATCAATACATACCCTTCAACTTTGCCTCGAATTCTCTCCCTTGCCATCTTCCCACTCTCCTTCCACATACCAACAGCCCTCTTCCACCGCCCTTCCCTCACAGCTTTCCTCAAACCATCCTCGAAGCCCGCATTTCGCTTGCGGCTGAACGTTCCCCCGAATAACTCGCTCCAATGCTCCATTAACTCACTCCCCCTGACGCGCGCATCAACAGGACGAAAGCCTCCCAAAAGATCCGATGCTTCCGTCTGATGTGAGAGATTCAGGGAAATCAGTGGACGCCGCAATAATGATGCGAGGTATGTTACTGCGCTCGTCTTACCCGTACCAGTCTCCCCAGTAAGTAGGACGGGCTCGGACAACGCAAGTGCGGTGCTGATGCGCGAGAGGAGTAATAGAGCTGGCTTGTGCAAGGCGAAGGGTCTCGAGGATGCACCAGTGCTCAAGCCCTTCACGGGACGAGCGGGGAGACGAGTGCGCCCACAGCGTGCAGCGAGTACATCCCCATTGACATCTTTCTCAATTTCGAAATCTGATGTGTGTCTCAGAAGCAACCATGCCTGCCGCTCTGCATCCAGATCCAAGTGAGCCCCGATAACAGAGGAAATCCGTGCAGAGTGTGCACGCGCAGACGAGGTGAGAGTGCCCGCACCGAAAAAGACATCGCGGGCCTCGAGAAATATTTCTTCACGAAGACTCGGATTGGGGAAGATATTTGAGAGTGGACAACTGGGTGTCATTATCCATGTTCACATCCACTGTATGGCTGGGCGGCAAGAGACGCTCAACTCGCTGGCAAAACTTTTGGAGTTCACGTAACCCAACGGGACGCGAGGATGACGTCGAACCAAGTGCTTGCACGTCACCCCAGAGCTTGATTAGAGCCGCAGCAGCCCCCACAATCCTCGGGAACTTGCTTTCCATGATAGACCTGACCTCTTCTGCGTCTGGTGCGTCCACCATCACTTCGTGCCATTTATGTGAACCAAAGAATGTTGGGGGAGGTACCTTCTTTCCGTGCCCAACAGCAAGTGATCGAGTCGCAAATAGCGCAAAACCCTCACGCGCTGCGACACGGCCCTTGCCAGGGACCTCTATGCTTGCGCGATGTCCAATCCAATTCCCAAGGCCCATACTTTCGACAAGCGGCTTCAGGAGGGCTAAAACTTCCATGCTAGCACGATCGATGTCAGAAAGTACCAACCAGCGCCCCTCACGCAGTGCGCGCACAAGCACACCATCCTTCCACTCAAAAGTCCCAAGTTGTGTCGGCGAGGAAATGTACGACCCAAGAAGGGCCCGAGGGTCGAGGGACGTGTCGGCCAGATGAACGGTCACGATAAGCTCGTTGACTGGCATCGTTGGGTGTAAGTTGGAAGCGAGATGGGATATGGAGAGTGATTTTCCTGAGGAAGGTGGGGAGGATAGGAGGATAGGCAAGCGGAGAGAGAGGTGTGCCGCAATCTCACGGAGAGCAGCAATAGCGGAAGGTGTTGCAATGATATCTGAAGGAGAAGGCATGGTTGCAGATGACTTGAGCATCAATAAACCATGGATGTTCACAATCCAGGGACTAGCAGAAGGATTAAATTCATGGTTGAGATGATATAGCAGGAGACGGACCTCAGGTCTGCCTCTGAGAGAGGCTGCAATACATCCTCTGCGTCAAGAGAGTAAAAATCAGGACTTTCGAGAATAGCGTCCCGTGCATCGTGAATACGTTTAATTTCCAATGTGGGCACGAGCCAACCGTTAGTCTCTACGACAGCTCCGTCGATAGCCTGGCCATAGTTAATTGGGCAGTCAACGCCGCAAAACTCGCCGAGGACATGAATGATGAGCCTCTCGCGCTCAAGTTCTGCCATACCGACATGCGATGCATAGCACCGAGCAGCGAGTAGCCGTACACCTGTATCAGGGTGAGGTGGGAAGAGAAGTTTGGATAATAGCGCCCCGTCCCATAGTAAATGCTTGGGAAGGAGACGATTAGCGCGGAGAAGGCGATAATATGCAAGCAACATGCAATGCAGACGAGTGGTTTCAATTTCAGCAACAGAAGAAGCCGCAGCTATGAAAGCAAGTGGTCCCTTGGATAGACATGGTTTTTGTAAGAAAGCGTATAAGCATCTAGAAACAAACATGAGACGAAAAAACACAAGTGTAATAACGAAACGCACGGATATAGTTCTTCATGAAGCTCAATGAGGAGACAAAACGCGATGAACCTGTCTTCGATATCATCATCATCGTTAAGCCATCTGGCACATAAATCAATCAAAAGAGGTCTGAACAGATCGGCGATCGTCAGAGTGAGAGCTGGAACAGCTAACAGGCGAGATAATGTAGATAGAGTATGGTTTGGTGTGTTCGCTTCTGTTATATGTTGGATGTGAAAGGAATCAGGAGGCAGGAGAGCGCAGAGTGCGCGTTTTTGTTTTGCAAGATTGATGCTGAGCGGGTCGAATGCGTTTTCCGAGGTCATCATGGCCGTATGGTTTAGAAAGAAGCTTTTAGCTGGTGCATGTAGTATTTTAGTCTGCCCTGCTTCTTCTCGTCGTTGCTGATGATGTCAATTTCACCGTGCTCGCCGTCGTGGTCAATCAGGAGGATTCAAAACTCGGAAAATACTGCACTCACGTGACCTGTCTATGAACTGCGTTTCTATTTTAGGATTATCAATTTCACTCTTGTGTTCGTGAACAGAGCTCACCACGATCGATTACCCATCGCTCACCATGACGGCATCTAAGACGATTCTTGACATTCGCGGCAAACAGTTAAAGCTTGAAACAGCTGCCGACGTTGCCCCCTTCACCACCGGTGTCGATCCTACCACACTCACCGCTATCTACCTTGGAGGCAATTCCATCGGCGTGGAGGCTGCCAAAGAATTTGGTCGATTCCTCGAGACTGCGGATGTGCTTCAAGTGCGTGCTATTATACCTGAAATTCAAACCCAAGGATCATCCCCCACTGACCTGTGTACAGCTTGCAGACTTGGGAGATATCTTCACGGGACGTACAATCGAGGAGATCCCTGCTGCCATAAAGGCACTCCTCGATCCACTCTCACACAAGACCTCCCTTCGAGAGATAAACCTCAATGATAACGCGTTTGGAGAGCGTGTTGTGCCCTTCCTTACACCCTTCCTCGAAACTAATCACTCCATACGCGTCTTGCGCCTCAATAACAACGGCCTTGGGCCTGCTGGTGGCAAGAAGATTGCAGAAGCTGTGTGCAATTCCGCACCTACAGATGGCTCACGATCAAATCTTGAGGTTGTCATCTGCGGCCGAAATCGGCTAGAGGACCCAGGAGCTGCCGCCTGGGCTAAGGCGTTCGAGGCACACAAGACACTGACAGAGGTGCAAATGCCCCAGAACGGCATTCGTATGGATGGTGCTGAGGCCCTTGGGCGAGGTCTTGTCGCATGCTCTGAATTGCAGATAGTCAACTTCCAGGACAATGCATTCATAGATGTAGAGATGGATGAAGAAGGTCGGAAAGCTGTTCGTGCATGGGGTGAGGCCGTCAAAACCAGCTGGCCGAAGCTACGCTTCCTAGATCTCTCTGACTGCATGCTCTCGAACGGAGAAGGCGAAGTGCCACCACTCCTAGAGGCTTTCAACGATCCGAATACGAAGAACCTCCAGAATCTTGAGGAACTACGACTGCAGAACAACAACCTCGACGCCAGAAGCTACGAGGTCCTCGCCCAAGCTGTGACGAAGTTGACAAAGCTTAAGCGGCTAGACTTGCAGGATAATGATGACGTTGAGGATAACGAACATCTAGATGACATCGCCGAACACTTGAAAGCTCACGGCGGTAAACTAATCCGAACGGAAGAGGACGAAGAAGAGGAGGAAGACGTCGAAGAGAACGTCGAAGAGTCACCAGAGGAGGTGGAGGCGGCGGCGGAAATTTCTGTACCGCTGGCAACGGAAAAATCAACCTTCGAGAAGGCTGCGGACACACTTGCCAACCTCATGAGCAAAGTGCATGTCGGTTGAACCTCAAATTCTCATGTGTAGATCTCCTACTGTATGCTACAACTCCCGGATCGCAAGTTACCATGTATACCAATTGTATCGTACAATAGCAGCAGATAAGTACATCAGTCCCCAAGATACTGAACACGGTGTACAGCGCAGCACAGGCGGATCTACAAGACCTTGTCACCATTGTCAATCTGCAGGATACCGTCTACATGTAATCTGATCCATTGTGCACTGCCCACGCCAGCAGCGCACGCGATTCGATTGCTCATCGGGTCGCAAAATCTGCCGTAAGTGCTACATAGTTGTCATCGACCTGGCCAGAACCGACATCTAGCTTAGAGATTCCAGATAGGCTAAGATATAGTAGGACATCATGATCTAGAAACTGTCTGATTGCGACAGGTACTGCGGCCCCTTGTTCGCTAACACTAGGTGTACTAATCGAACGGTACCTGCTCTCGAGCCAGGCTCACCCTGACGATTCTTGATTATACGCGGCCCTGCAGGTTCTCGCCCAACCCCCTTTTTCGGCCTCTCCGTCGCAATGCCACCATTTACGGATGATGACCCGAAGAAGTAGGACTGGAGCAAATTGGCGGTCCAAAGACACTTAGTTATGAAGCACATCATGATAGAATGGCTAGATCGACGCGTCCCCGGGCTCTGCTGCTCGTGTCCGTGTTTCGGGGGTCCCCGATCATTTAACATGTGGTGAATGTCGTATGCAACGAGCTATGGTCATGCCTTCCAACTTTCTCTGAATTTGGCCTTACATTTGATTGTCACTGGTCACGCTAATGCATGACAAAGGTGTGCCCACAGCGAATATTAGTGCATGCCTAAAACAATTTACAAGCAACTTGTATAGATTGAGCATCCTGCTTAAAATGTGTAGTCCTCAACAAAAGAATGCTACGTCAGAAAACGGTGTGGGGATCATCATCAGTTGGTTTCAGCATCAGTGTATGCCGTAGTCGCGACACCGAGCTGCCTATTCCCGGTATCATAGACGGTGTAAAAGCGCTGAAGCCAGCCAAACCCATCTAAAACGCGCATGACATTAGTAAGATCCAAGCCACAGCAAGACATCTTAGGACTCACTTATGAAGTCCAGTCCAGTTCCGAATGAGGAACCAAGGTCAGATACAATGAGGTAAATTTTGCCCGGTTCTCCTCCGAGGATGCTGTTCAGACCACGTGGCCAGATCTGAGCATTGGGCGTAAAGTCATAGGTGACCTGTCCAATAGATTAATCAGAGGTTCATCGTACGAGAGCAAGACTTACACCGCCGATCTTGAAGTACAAGCTTTGAAGATTGGCGTATTGTTGAGGAGTGATGGTTAGGAGACCAGTGTTCCTGATCCACATCAGATAACGAAACATCATATGCTTGTCGAGCTGAACTCACTGGTCTTGGACGGCACCAGTTGCCTGCTGATAGGCTTGGAAGGCCTCTGCGCACTTCGGTGAGTGTCAAATATGATAGAGTGAAATATTAGTACATACCAGTAGCAAGGAGAAGAAG
Source organism: Suillus occidentalis (assembly GCA_016628085.1). Classification (NCBI taxonomy): domain Eukaryota; kingdom Fungi; phylum Basidiomycota; class Agaricomycetes; order Boletales; family Suillaceae; genus Suillus; species Suillus occidentalis. The sequence continues at coordinate 154,892 of JABBWB010000038.1, forward strand.
GGTAGTGCCAGTGTCCACAATTCCGGCAGTCGTGTTTAAGATTGTGTGGCTAGTGCCGTACGATACCGATTGATCGATACCCCAATACTGGATGATCGTCAAGATTAGTCAGTAGTACATTTTCGGTCAGACTGTGATTTACCCTCGAGGCCGGGGAGGTGGTGGTAAGTGGAACGGTGTTGAGTGTACCAGTGTACCTTATATGTGATGTGAGACAAGGTCGGAACCAAAAGAAATATATCTCCTCACTTGGTGGTATCAATCCCACCGAAGGTGAGCTCTCCATTGGGTACGTCAGCATTGGAGGACGGCTCGTAGGAGACACCGAGTAAATCAGAGGAGATTATTCCCTGAGCATATAGGTTATCGGTAACCGTAGGCACATCCGGCGTGTTAGACACGGTTCCTTGAGTAAGGTCTACGGGACCGACGCTACAAGACTCATCAGCACTACCGATTATTGCTTTTCCGACAGAACATTACCCCAATATGCCATCGACACCTTGGAACCCTTGCGCGGATGAAGCCACGCCAACGCCTTGGTTTTGGATAACCAAGTTCGACCCTAGGGTCACAGTGTCGGTGTCTGATCGGCAGTTAGTTGTGCGGTTGTAGCCGAAAGAAGCAGCCCTTACATTCCTCTCCAGACATAGTTCCCGAACCATAGCTAACGTTCTAAGTTTCAGACCAGTCCGTTAACGGCATCATAAGACTCAGAGCAGCTAGCTCACTATAGTGTTACCAGTTTTGTGACTGGAGCTTGTGGGTTTGTATGGCAGGTTTGCACCAACCCAAGTATTCGAACTACCTGTAAAATTGACGACATATAGATAAGTGCCAAGCAAATTCACGTCACCAGTATTCCACTCACCAGTGTCGATCAACAATGTATACTGGGTCGCTGGGTTTCCAACACCAACTTGCATGGTGTAAGTGACACCTGAGTCGGTGACATCGATGCTAGAGTTTGCACCAGTATTGCTGCTGCCGCCTGTGCCAGAAGGAACTGTAGTGGGTGGAGAGGTAGTAGTGCCCTTATGGTGATGACGTCGACTGTATTCTCCAACAGTAGCCGAGGGGGCATGGTGGGACTTGCCAGCCAAGAACTTCTGCGCGCGGGCGCGGTCGCGCTCAAGAAGCTCCTTGGCACCACCTTTGGCTGCGCGCAGACGAGTCGCAAAAGGTACTCCACGGATAACGACGTGTGACATGGTTCGAGTGGTTTGAGATAACAAAGTTGGGAAAACAAAGTGAAGGCAACTGCGTTGAGTGACACTGTTTATATAAGTCGGGTTGGAGATGGGTGCTGAGGCTTCTAGGCGTCACTAGCAGCCGGAGGATATAAATATGCTGTAATGCACTGGCAAGGGAAAGAAGGACCCCTTCAAGAGGAGAGCCTCCCAGAAATAACCTTGTGGATTGACGTGTCATCATAGTATACATCATGCTCCAAGGAGCCACAATGAAAACAATACGAGAATAATCGTTGTCAGAACGAGCGCAGGCACGAACGCGGAGCACTTCAGATCCGAGGAAAAACCAGAGGTGCTATGCAGAAATGAGATCCGAAGAGTGGGAACCTATTGAGAAGCTATCAGGGCAACAATCGCTCCCCGTACCATGTCACCTGCCTGTCATGAAAGAGCCACTGGCCATGCTTATTTGCAGACAAACATCGGAGCCCCTAGCAGGGTACTCGGGTAAGAATAATTTGGCGAGGATAAAGATTATAAAGGCTGTACGATAAAGCAGGGTCGGTAATCCGGAGCTTTGCATGATCGTCTCTGATAGCGAAGCTTCCATCCTGTCTGAGCAGGACAGAGAACAAACATCCAGATCTGCAGAGAAGGTTAACAATAGTTGCCAAACTGGGCTACTACCCCAATCCCTCGTCCGGTTAATCCTGAGAGCGGTTTTCACGGTCAGCCGTCTCTGGTGGGAAGCATTATAATCTAGGCTGTCCGCAGAGACAAATATGGTGGTTTGAATATGGCTGATCTAGGCATTGAGACCCGAGTGACATTGTATCGTCCCACGAAATGTCCTCATACTTACGCTTATGTCGGCCGGCGATAGCTGTATTCCGGCCATACGGATATACGTAGAGACTCTAAGTCCAGCTCATATGTTTCGAAACTACCCGTGTATCACTGGTTAGTAGTCTACAGCTTGGTGATCACTTTGTTCTTGCTGCCTTGACGGTGGTTGAGGTCCATAGGCAGAGTGAGCGCCATTTGGTCAACAACTGCAATGCAGTACTGCTTGTCCCTCCAACCAACTTCTATTTCGCCCTGGCCAATTGCAGATGGGGCTGTCCAAACTTCAACGTGAGCATTATGTCTTCCATGGGGATCAGTCAAAAAACGTGATTCGCTGTATAATCCAACCGTCCGAGAAGCATAATCCGGAGATGAGGGAATACGGGCCTTGAATTCAACTGTCATGGTCACGGTAGGGAACCAACTAGAAAAGGGAGTCAATGTTACGCAACTATAATACAGAACCGAACAAACCAATCTGACGCTCCATGACTAGCTGGCTCTGAGTCAGGTAAGAGGGAAGGGAGATTGAGGAACGTGTCCCCCAAGAATGGGATAGACGAAGGCTTGATTTCATCTTCTGTTCTGGTTAGCTCGCACCATGCACCCCACTCTGCGCCTCCTCCACCTATTATTTCAACATCAGCTCGGGTCTGGCCGCGCTCAGCATTGCGCGCCAAGATGGTGTGGTCCATGGACCAGCTCAGAAGAGAGCGGAACATCCAAGCACGTCTCATACGATCTCGGACGGCCGCAGAAGGATGGTTGAGCAGGGGCAGGCGTCGAGCATATGGAGATGGTACTGTCAAACTGCGAGGAATTCCGTCCGACACGGGAGTAAGATCACCAAAGATAAGGTGGGATGTCAGCCTGGTGTGCCCCTGCTCACATGGTCAACCGCACGGCAATCGCAGAGAGCGGGTGTATCACTCACCCCCTGGACGAGGTCCGCTGAAAGATTAGTGAAATTCTTCCCTATCTTCTGAACGCTGACGCGTACTTCCGCAGACCCAACATTCGTCGCACGAAGAAAGTGGGCGGTTATGTGGATTGGATCTTTATGTACTGTCTCCAATTGAAATTGAATGCAAGCTTCCACAACCTGCCCCAATGAATAACCTGGCGGGATGTGTTATTGTCATAAATGACCTTCAGAAGAGCAACATGTATACCTCCTTGAGGAATTCTGAATAGTGATCGTGGCTCGCCTCCGCAATGAGCATACGACTAACATAACCAAAAACTCACGACCCAATCACCCAGCTGCCATTTAGTTCCGTCGCATATGTAGCAGTTTCACTACACCGCGAAGTTTCCGAAACATATAAAGCTCGCACTAGCGGGACCATATGACTTGAAAAATAGTGAATGATGTCTCCCTAAGCTTAGGCTCCACTGGACTGAATGCTATGAGAGAAAGACAAGATATTCATGACAAATTCATGATGCCATAATCTCGCTAGCGGTATGAGTCACATGTACACAAAGACGAAAGCCGCATATTCAACACATGTATTCATGGGCATCATTTTAAGCTGGACTGACGTCCATGACGAAACGCCTTTACATATGGTAGGATGCTGGAAAGAGGAAGATTAGAATTTGGAGCGTCGTCTGTCTGATCATTGCATTCATATTTGACGGCGCAACCGTCCTATCGCTCCTACCCATGCCACAAGTACCATAGATAAAGCTACATTCTATAGTTCCTCGGTAGTTCCACGATTTGATCGAATCCAGGATACTCGGGAAGATTGAGCTTGAACTTCTCCTGCATTGCTCTGACAGCAGGTATGGATATCATTTCAATGGCAAATATTCAACTTGTCAACACTTACTTTGGCACGAAACGCCCTCCGAGGAAATGCCTTCCCCTGAAGTGTTGTACTCCTAGCTTTGGTGCCGTCAAACTGATTAAGGCGTCAGGATTCAGCCCGACGCCTTCTGCATTTCCGAATTCGACATCCCATCCACTTGGAATATCTACCGAGACGATCGGGAGTCTGGATGCGGATATAAACTCCAGGGCATCGTCAAACGGTGCCCGCACTGGCGGTTTGAACGAAAACCCGAAAATGGCATCCAGAATAACGTTTGAGGACCGGAGGGCGCGAGTCAGCTCCTCACTAGGTGCTGAAGGCGGAATGATAGGGATGTCCATATTGATGCACTGTTTTTGCAGGCGCTATCGGTCCCAATAAGTTGCTGCATTGAATAGATGAAAACGCTCGACGATGTGGACTGACCTGATATATGTCTTTTGAGCCTGGCTGTTAGGGGGTCACATTTTGGGACTGTCAATTCACTAGGCGGATGTGATTTACCTTGGGCATATATACCGTTGGTTCGTAACCAAACATTCCTGAGCAAATTCAGCATTTAAGCAAGGAGTGGATTACTCTGAGGGCGCACCAAGATGTCTAGCCGCAACTAATCCATCTCCTCCTTGGTTTCCTGGTCCACAACATACCAAGACTTTCGGATACTTTTCCTTGCTGTAGACCGTAGATAGCGCTTGGGCGCAAGCCAATCCAGCTAGCTCCATCAACTGCAACACGGATCATGCTTGAATATCGTCTGCCAATACAGGACTGAAGCCCCGTGCCTGATCCAAACTGAACGCCCCAACTGCATTCATAAGCTCCTCGTCAATCTGTCCCTCACTCGAATGAGCTCGTAGCTAACACACAACAATAACGTTTTGTGCACCTGTTGAGCCAGCTGCGCAGTGAGGAAACGGATGGACATGGCTGATTTCTAACAAGGGTGGGAAGCGCAAAGAGTAAATAAAGTCCAAATAAAATATTGAATAATCGATAAACAACACATCATAAGTATCAGTGGTGACAATTATAACAAGATGCTAAGACAATGAAAAATGATGACCGGCGTACAGTGAAAAATGCAGCAGACCACAGTACAACAACAACAAGAATATCAATGTCTTTGGAAGAGGAAGAAAAGCTTGTCCATGATGTACAGTCAGATAGAAGCTGACTTAGCACAAACCCGGCGATGCTCTTCCCAATCCTTTTTCTGGTGTTCGGGAGAACAGTACTTGACCAACCGGCACTTGCTACACACAAGCCCATTATTGGTCGAAGTATCCCCGCTGTCGGCGCTGCTTTGCGATCCTTCACTGCTCTCGGCGTACTGCGATACATCTTCGTTGAAACAGATGTTGCAGTCGATCCAGTTGCACATCTCCCGAGATCTCACCTTCCTCCCGTTTCGACGACCACGCTTTATCGACAATACCGCCGCACCTTCGATGCCACGACGAGGAAAGCGTATCATCTCGCAGTCGTCGTTACAGCACGGGTTGGGACAACCACTTGGAAAGTCAAAGAATATGTCTTCTGACGGAACGAACAGCGGGTGCGTGAATAGAATTTGGGAATAGGAAGTGGTCTGATGGGAGAACAAGATGATGAAGGGCGGTCGTTTCTCGTGGAGAATAGCTCGGAAAGCGATGTCAATCTGAGGAAAACACGGTGTGCGTCGTTGTTTGAGGAGAGTATGGCTTAAACGCATATCTATGACCCATAAATCAACGTCAACATGCGGACTGGCAGCGGCTTGATGGTCACGAACGATTGTACTGGATCTCGTTCTCCATGCTGGGTTTACACGTACGCCCAAATGCGTGTCGACAAACGAGCTTGAAGTATTCTGTTACATCGTCCATCTCTTGGCGTTTCATATCTGTGACAATGATGTATACATCGTCGCAGCCAATGTCGTGCATCCCTCTGAGCATCATCAGCTCAGGAAGCTGAGATTATCCTCAGTTACAATAATCGAGATATAGTCAGCGAAGTTCTTACCATAGTAAACACAACCGGCATCATGGACAATTTTCGGTCTTGCATTGACCTGTGGTGGTATACATGCGTTGACCAGGTGCGATCCAGAGGAATCAGACGACCGGTGTCGACTGTACGGCAGAAGATGTTTTCTGGAAGGAAATCTCCTTTATTCCAGACGAGGACTTGGCGTCTAAGAGAGTTTGCGGCATGTTTTCGTTCCCTGACGCCTTGAAACCATTCCCAATACGCGTCATTGCGGTGCTCAAGCCACTTGTCGATTAACATGTCTGTAGCATCATGATCGAGCGTTTTGCATATCAGCTCGCTCATCGAGAGGGCGGGCTGTGACAGAGCCGAGTAATGCCTTTTCGCCATGGCTGAGCGTAGCACAACCTCCGAAAAGTTTTGGTTCGCTGTCGTGAGCGAAACGAAAAGAGGATAAGTGAGCTGATGATGGGCTACGTGCAAGGGGCCTGTGAAAGAGATATTGCTTACGGCAAGAAGCACGAACACGCCGGCCCTAACCTGTTCAAAACTGGATGACTAATGAGATCAAGTACTACTCCACACTGTCGCAGCCTGTGCAGGACCAGGACCGTCAATTTGTTCATGAGCAGTCCATCGTACGACTCAGACGGTTCGTTCACAATCTGGCATTAAACGCTAAACACCTGCAACCACCAAGTATAGCTTAAAGCATAGTGCTTGTCAGAGCATGATGAGGAGCAATATATACCAGCCCAGCTCTCTCCATAAAATGGTCATCAACTCTCGTTCCTAGTGACAAGCTGCATGACATGTTTGCTTATGTGCACAGGCAGCATCTATGACACCATTAGCGAAAACCTCTGCAAAACTGGCAACTACGAATCTTACCTATGATGAGACGCAGAGGTGAAGTTTCGGAGAGACCCTCTCCTGCAGTAAGCAGGGCATCGAGCTTCTCGTGTTCTTCTATCTTCCTTCCGCAAGTACCCTCCCATGTCACCACCGTCCGATATCGCGCGGGAAGATAACCATTACGGAAAATATGGTTGGTGAGATGGGCTATTATTTCAAGCTTTGCCTCCTGGGCATGGCAAAATTTGACGCGCTGCGTCACGGTGGGCGCCCCACTCTTGTGAGTGTATACATAACTGAACCACAAATGGGGCGGGCAATCGGCTTATTAACCGCCGGGTGAGGATCACGTTTCGCCTCAAAAATTGATTACTCACCAATGACCAGCCTAAGAGCAGACTGGGGACATTTACCTACACCTTCTGTCAGCAGTTCTTCCAGCGCGTGACCTGGGTTGAGTCGCTGCCCGCTGGGGCTCTCCCAATATGACAGGGACCGATGCTGGGCCTCAACGAATCCCTGGCAGAATAAGTGCTCGAGCACATCCTCCAAGTCAGTCAACTTCTCATTCTGAAACTCAAGTTCCACCAACTGAGCCGTTGCTGGCTTGTTGCAGCGTGACGTTTGGTGATAAGTCAACCATAGCTCGTTGTGGGTCATCATGAGCAAGCAGATAGAAAAGAAAAAATGAGAGTCGAAGAACGGCTGAGGCTCGAGAGACAATCTACCTGCTTTTATGTGTCTGCTAATGGTTTTTAGTAAAAACTTGAACTCTTGAATGAAACACCCCTTCCGCAAAGCACCGACACTAGCCTATTTTACGCAAATATTAAGCGCCTAACATATGTCAAAAACAACACGGCTGGATCTGCTTTTACGTCGAAGGTTCCTGACCCACCAAAGCGAGCCTAGAACGAAAGAATTACGAGGGTTGGCAACAACTACATGATATTCCTTCAATCCTGGATCTGACATGTCAAGCCTTCAGGGTATCGGTCAGGCACAGTCTCCCGAAGCCAGACTTTGGACTTGATGCCAGTGGAGATGGTACGTGTGAGAAAAAACGGACAAGTGCCATCAGCGTGCTCGTCACGTGCTTTGATTTTTCTCACATTGGCCAAGCTCTAAGTTCATCCGATGCATCGCAGCTTACGGTATACCAATCATGATATACTACTAGCGTCGTCGCCAAGTTGTCGCAGCTTCAACTAAGCTTCATGCTCTCATGCTTCGAAGTCGAGTTGAAGCTTGAATCGGGGCAGTGTATTCTGTTCATATAGAGTTTGGTATCAAATGTCGCGGAATCGTCGGTACTGGGAAAAGCCTCACGCGTGCCAGAACGTAAAGGCCGCCAGAGGCGATGTTGACGACTGGAAATAGTTAATCTTCTATCACCGCCGCCAACTCCTTGATGAAAACTTGACTTTTTTTTCTTTCTAGTATCCTGTGTCGAAGATGGCAAAAGAACTTTGATTTTGACTGTTAGACGAGTTACCTTTGTCTTCGGCTTCAGCTTCGGCTTGATTTGGTGCGTGTGTGTTTCGTCTTTACTGTCTCTTTAGATTGCTACTGATCATCGACGGTTAGCAGAATGAAGCATGCGTGTGATCTTCAGGTGCCATGTGTGACAGCGCCACGAAGTTGGCATCTTTGACAACGCTGGGCCTTAAGAAGGATCGACCATCTCTTTTCCATTTGGTTTACATTAGGGGAGACCAGGGCTCTACCGGACCTGCATACCATGCACCAGTCATGCTCCCACGATTTCCTATGATAATTGTCGACTCTTGCTACCGCAGCTGGGTCCCTAACAGACTTGGAGCTACCTCTGCGCATGTTTTAGATCTTTCCGCGATAGTATCGAAGGCGCGGATGTTTTGTTCTCGGGTGTTTATAGGCACATGCCTTTACCTTCTCGCCTTCGATCACGACCGTCCACATGTATATTCTATGGATAGCGCGCTGTGCCGTCACCGAACTCAATAACCCCGCAATGACTTGTCTAGCAACAGGAACGCTCAACCGGTTGGTTCATGTGCTGTACTCCCCTAGTCACCATGAGTTTTGATCATTTTTTACCATCTGCAGATCGAGGCACGAAGCGACCGTGATCGGTCCAATACCAGCATCGGTATGCCTTCGCATGTTGGTCCTGTTAAGCGAGTGTGCAAGTGATGGGAGTTGTATTTTTTTCCCTCTTGCCTGCCATCATCTATGTCTCCTCTTCAACTCAGATCTGAGCTGTTTGTGTTTGATACGCCCCCACTTCATGGTTTGCCTGGACTGAAGATGACCGCTAAACGATACTATACCTCTTCTTCAGACCCACAAGGGCTGACACTTCTGTTTGCCCATGGCATTGGCGCACGTCAGTAAGCTGGTGTTTTCTCAAGTACATGCGTGGCTGACTGTCGATCTTGTATAGACAAGGAGCATTGGGAACCGATGCTTAGGTATCTGTTTCTCCCACCAGAACTTGCAGCAGCAAAGTTGTATACGTGAAGCCTGGTGTTTCGACTGGCTGAACCATGGGGACGCCGCTGTAATCAACAAGACTGCACTCAAGCGTCGCTCGGCCGGGGACGTTTGTGAGTCCGATAACGGAGCCCCTTGTCACTTTTCTCATATCTACATCAGCTATAGCGGAATGGGCAGCGGCGATTGCGTCCTTTGTGAAATCGCCTTTTCTAAGGGAACCACAGACTAGTTGGTTTGGGGCACTCAGCGGGTTCCAGTGCGATGTCAGTCACCCTGTTTCCTGCACTTCTCGCAGAACCTGACCTCGACATTAGAATACTCGCTACACGCGCATTTCCCATGCGCAACCAACCCTTCGTTGCAGGTGTTTCTTCTTGAACCTTCGATGCTTACGCGCGAATTGTGGATGTCTCACCTGGTGGAAAGAGAAACATTGATGAGAAGGAGCACACGTGCTACTCTCCGTCGACCTGACATGTTTGATACTTGGGAAGAGGCATCCAATTATTATCGCAAACGGAAGCCTTGGGCAGGATGGAATCACGAGGTATTTGATATCTTCACAGTGAGTGATTTTCGTATCTACGAATTTTGAATCACGAATCAATCACCCGTATCTAGCAATACGGTTTTCACTCAGTTGGTACACAAGATGGCAGCAAAAAGGAAACAAAAGTCACTCTTAAATGCGACTTACTCCATGAAGCGCTTGCTTATCAGGACATCGAAAGCCATTTTGAAGCCACCGACCAGTATACCCGCCTTTGCTGCGTGGTTCCTGTTCACATTGTGTTCGGAACCATTCCTGATTACATGTAAGCAATACTCAGGGTGGTTTCAAATTGTAGCTTTTCCTGATTCGGTCCCTTCAAACAGTCCATCTTATTTCCAAGACTGCATGACAGACGTCTCCCAGGGGAGATCTCCAGCATCTGTGAAAAGGGTCCCTGGAGCTGGCCATGGCGTAAGTCATCCAACTTTGATAGCTGAGCGATCGATTCTCATGCTTGAACAGATTCTTCAACAAACTCCTGAAGCCCTTGCGAGGGCAGTATCTGTAGGCTTGAATTCAATCATGAGGGATTCGGCTTCGCATCTCCTGCATCGACTGTGATCGCCAGTAACCTTTGGGAATACCCAATGATGCTTATCAAAAAAATTACAGGCAGCTCAAACACGCAATGTATCTTAGAGGCCGAGTATTGCCGAGGCAAACTTTCATCTGTGTAACATACCCAGCTGTGGCGCACTTATACTAGAAATCATTACTTTCCAAGTCTCCACATACCGTCCTTGGCATTGACCAAGCCTTCTCTTCGAGCAGCTTCCATGAAACTGCCAAGTTGTTCCACAGTGCGATCGTAGCCAGGTGCAAACTTGAGCATCGACTGTATTCGATCCAGCGGCAGCGAACCCAGATTTGTTAGCATTCCCTCGATGAACTTCATGCCATTTGCTGTAAGATCTACTGGTGCATGTGCAGACGAGAACAAAGCGTACCTTCCAGTATATTTTCATTTGTTCGGCCTGCTGCTGCTGCACGCTCATTACCGGGGGTAACTCCCCTGCTTCTGCTGATGAGTAAGATAAGGATCAAGAACATACTACGTCGAAAGATGAACGAACCAGGCTTAGGTGCTTGTGGTCTACTTCCTGGTGTAGGACCCTCGGTAACACTCAGCAGCCGGAAAACACCCTCCGAGTCTTCCTTCAAAACATGCATATCTACCCAGGTAGCAAGGGCTTTGACAGCTGCATTTCGGTTGACAGAGCCTGATCGGAGGACTAGTTCATCTACTGTCCAAACGTCTGTTACAGGGTTAGTACCGTCATGCGGCTTTGGATATTCTCTTACCCTTCTCAGAGAAAAGTTCAATGAATGCCGCTTCCAGGGGAGGCACGTCAGCCTCCAATGTCCTGTCTTCGAGCTCGAGTTCAAGATGAACCCGGCCAAGATGTGGTAACCAACGGAGGACCTTATCAGGTTTGAATACGGAGAACTCTTGGGCATATTTCTCTTGCAGGCTATACTGGTTCAGAAGTAGGAACAGATATTACAGGAAAAGGACGTACATCTGAAATTGCCCGGGCATGACCATGTTACTGGACTCAAGTGCAGGCCAGAAATGTCGAGATATAATCGTGGGATGCATGGAACTCTGTACTTCGAATAGTGGCTCTGTACCATGTCATGTACATAATAACAACTTACTGCTGTCTGCGATTGCACATGTTGGTCTATGCGACGCGAATCTGTCATATCTCGTAACATGACTTCGCAGACCTGCAACGCAGCCTCGCCAAATCGAATCTTCAAAATCTCGACATTGCGACGCTGCAGGCACCTTGAGCTTATCTATCATAGTCGGGAACTGGTGACTGACCTCGCGGTCAAAGTTTCCATCCTTCACCGCCAGCAGGCGTTGTGCTAGCAGTACTTGCAGTTCCTTAACGAACAAGTCTTTCGTATCATATATGCTGACTATGGTGCTGATGACGTCACTGGACTTGCTCGCGCGAAAATCCGGCCCAGCATCAATGGGTTCAGGATTCCATTCCGGATCAGAGTAGTTCTCCATCTCAGGCTGTTGAAGGGGCTGAATGGGATCGTTCTCGTCGACAAGCGAGTCTCCACTCTCGCCGTCTCCAACCAAGCTTGCTACTATGCACCGTATGGTGTCAGGTCGATCTCTGACCAAACATGCAGATATCATCAGCTATCTTTTAATCCAACTTCACGTGTACATACCGGAGGTACCTTCTCGTGGGATCAGCTACTTTAAATAGGAGTACTCCAGGAGGATCGACGATTCTGAGACACTTGATCGTCGAGACATAATGCGACAAAATATCTTTCGTATCTGCGCCCGGGTGGAGGAGACGCTTATTGTTACTGAAAGTTAAAATCAGACTCATTGCTGCAGCGACAACGATGAACCACGGCGTACGCATGCCGTAGTGCCTGCACAAGGTCCGCACGTTGATCGACGCGCGCTAAGCACTCCTGCGTGTAAAACAGAATGTTAAGTTTGTATCGACCACAAACATTCATACCAACCTTCAGGTCTTGGAGGGCGCCCATAGATTCCGGAAAATCGACGATGATGTCAAAAATTTCCTTCGTCCTGCAAATGAAGTTTTCAGAACTCAAGGCTAAAACAATTGTTCTCACCTTAGGTTGCATAGCGTCTTGTGCATATGGAAGTCAAACCTTGACCCTACGCCTTGCATCATTGTCTTAGCCTCGTCCGCTGGGTGATTTGTGAGTCAGCATTTTGGACGACTGAAGTAAATTACCATTGGTTGCTCCTCTTGCAAATGGATACAGCATCCATGGCACAATTTTGTCTATCATCCAGGCCCGGAGGGTCACAAGCATGGGTTCTGACCACTTTCCGGCACATGTTTCTTCTACATATGATTCGATGAACTCGTATCCTATACTCGCGATAAGGGTTTCATAGCGGTCGATGAGGCTAAGAGTATCAAAGGCTTGCCACAGGACGCGGTCTTGAGGGTCCTGCGACTGAGATACAGTACGCTGCAGGGTGGCTGAAACAAGAGCCTTAATTCCCCGGGCGAAAGATGGAGGAAGAACAGAAAAAACGTGAGTTTGGAACGCAAGAGTGTAGGCGGATATCATCGTTGGTCCCAGACTAAGGTATATCAAATATATGTTGGCCTTGACAATGTACAGTGGTACGTACTCTGCAGTTGGTTTCCACGTGTTGTACCAGTCGACCAAACGATATACGAGTGATCGTATTGCTTCTGGGTCGGAGTTACTCTGCGATAAAGCATTGAGCGACACCACAAATTGCAGGGGTGCAGAAACGTTTTTACCTCGTAAAGTGTCATATATGCCTCAACCTCTTGGGTGATCAAGTGTTGGCTCTTTCGCATGTCCTCTTCATCCCTCAGAAACAATGCAATATCGTAAATGAGTAATCTCACCAAGGAAAACCTCCATCATGACAGGTAACCTCCTGCACTCCCCGACAACGCCAAATGCTGCTCTCACTTTATTCAAGTCTGATCCAGACTCAGGAATAATACAATAGAGTGCTCAAATTCACCAACCATATTGCTTTTGTGGCGCAGGGTCGTTCAAATCTCGTGGTTTAAGAAACTCTATGGCTAGAGTCCATGCCTGGGTGCGAAGTTGGAGCATATATGCTTGGTAATTCGAACAACATACCTCGCTGAATGCCAGTAAACCAGATATTCCTGGCTCGTTGCGATTAAGGCGGTTGAATGATTCTTGCCATTTGGCTGCAACTTGAGCTCGCACAGCAGCCGATGCCATCACGGTTACCCAGTAATAAAAACCGCGTAGAACAGGATGAGAGTGGACGACATACGCTGTCCGCTTTCTTAATTAGGAAAATATCAGCAATACAGTAGATAATGTCCGAAGTTGTCTAGGCAAATATTGCATACGACCTCCTCCGGTGACACAAGGTGTTCACGCATTCTTTTAAATGGAATCATATCAGCATCATGATTTTGTTTTTGGGATTTACTGAGGATGTGATGATACAGCCGCCTGAGTACACTGCAGAAAGTTCCGAAAGTACTTGCCACTAGTTACATACTGTTTGGAAGAGTTACGTAATAAAGCATCGTTCCCGCCCGAAAAAAATAAAGCCAGTCCTAGTAGTGCTGGTCTTCATTGAACAGCCTTATCGAATTCGACGTTCACCAATTTTTCACATCGATCAATTCAAGCTGCTTCCTCATGGCGATGCTGAGCGCTGATGCGGGCCAGTCCGGATACTATCGTGGGAGGGGAACCCGTTGACGTTCGGAAGTGTGGCAGCCATATCATGATATTGAGAGAAGACACAAGTTGGGGAAGTACTGATACTCTCTGCGCCGATTCCGAAAATTAAGACTGTGAGCAATTGAGCGCTAGGGTGAGCCTTTCATCTAGCACATTTCTAACTACCATAAGATCATTGTTCGTTGATTTGTACAACGTCATGAAGTAGAGCGCACTCAGCGCAGAAGGTCTCGTACGTGTTGGTTTGGACTTTCCCTGGGACTTGCTTTGCTGAAAATATCCATGCCGTTTTCAGCGCTCTACGGGACCTTAGCAGCAGTGCCTTGCGTCTCCAGTAGCCTTTCGCTGTGATATCGTTCGATGACCTCGTGGTTTAAACTCGTACATTGTAATGCTATGCCCACGGCGTGAAAGAGGCACCGGCACTCTGCCAAGGGAATGGCGTCAAGTGATCTAGGATTATTTGGCACGAGAACTAATTTTGAATGCACAATAGAGAACGTGGTGTAAACCAGGTCATTATCGAGCCCACACAACGAATCAACACCGCAGAAAGCAACCATTTCATTCTTGCGAGGCACTGATTGGCACATGGGAGAATTTTACACAGCATACAAAAGGGAAGTTAAATGATCAATACTCTCGTCATCTGGCATGACTGACAACGTTGCAGAACGTTGCAGCAACGTTACAAACATTATAGCCAAATATTGTCATTTTGATAAAAGCAATGCTAATCTTGCAACTCGTGAGATCACGATTAACTTTCTTCCATGTCCATAATCCTCGACGACCGTGACCTCAGTTTCACCTATGAGGGTCCATGGTATTTTGGCGGAGCGCAATCCGAATACGATGTCACTACCACAGGAACGAGTACGATAGGTTCAATGGTTTTGTTCAAATTTACTGGTTGGTGTCAATTCTTTCTGGCATCGTAGAAGTTGTAAGCTCTGTGCTGACGTAGTGCGCTATTACTAGGGGTCAGCGTCAGCGTTTTTGGTACCATCGGTCCAAGTGATGTGGGAGCCCCAGTCTCATCATACCAGGTTGACGATCTACCTGCGGTGATTTTTACAGCTCCTGCACAAGGAGGAACTCTGTATCACTACAACTTTTTCGCTTCCACACCATTGGCCAATGGTCCGCACCAATTAAAAATTACCAATCTCAATAGCAGCTCGCTTTGGCTCGACTATGTTCAATATACTCCGTCATCAGGTGAGAATTTCCATTTCATGAAATATGGTATTTCTTATTGTGGGCGCTAGCGACATCATCTAGCTCGTCATCTCCTGCAACGACAGATAGCCAACAACCTATTTCAACATCACCTCCGACTATTCCCGAGCCTCCAACTGACCCATCGTCCTCGCCATCGACATCGACATCGTCCTCATCATGGACGCTAGCGATATCATCTAGCTCATCATCTAGCTCATCATCTCTCGATAGCTGGCAATCAACTGCAACTTTGCCTTCCACTACCCCTGGGGCTCAAACTAATACATCGTCATCGTCATCGTCCTCGCCAGTCCCTCAAATTTCAGGACAAACTACCAAGAAAGACAATGTGCCAATAGTTGGAGGTGTGGTCGGAGGGGGGGTACTGGTCGTGGTTGTGCTGGCGCTGATTTTTTACCTGCGAAGACGACGCAGTGCTCAAGCAGTGGTTGGAGAAACAAGTTTGTTGATTTCCAAAAATGTGAATTCTTGTCTTAATTTTTTTGGCGGACACAGATGTGGACAATGCTCGTCTTAATCAAACTGAAGCTTCAGTATCTGAGGTTCGCAGCAACCACAACTTTTCAATCGCGTCGAGCGCGTCTCTCGTTGGACTTGACGATTGGCCCCATTCAAGCCGTCCCCAGTCTTCTGTTTCCCCATCATCTATCATAGGCGTCAGGAGTGTGAGAGATGTTGCGGACCTGGACGACGACGATTTCTTGCCTCACCAGATAGCCGACGAGGAACGAGTTTATCTACACGAAGACGGCGGTATCCGTATAGCTGCTAGTTCGCTTCGCGGACAGGTGGACATTCCCCCTGAGTATCGAGAGTACTTATGATTGATTTGTGCAATTTTCATGATGGTTGTCCGGGAGATGCATTCGCTATTCTGTCATAATCCAGACTCCTGAAAGCGCTGCGGTACATTCTAATTCAGCACCAGGTATCCTGATAATTTGGCTGATATGGCAGCCTGAAGTATTAGTAGAGCAATGATAACAATGCTCACTGTGTTCATCTAGCTGGCGCTCCATCATTCACGCGAGGTAAGCTACTCTGGGGCTCATACAGGGAGAAAACGTCGTGTGAACAACGAATAAATTGAGGTGGTTCGTGCTCTGATCCCAAACACACCGAATTTTTCACTTCGATCGGGGATCTGCCAAAGATATGGATATGATGTGAGTTACAATGACGGGTGGCTTTGCGCGGGTCCCAGGATGCAATGGTCAAATCCAATACTCGATGCGAATGCACACCACTAGAGACAACATACAGTGATGTAGAGCAAAAGGTTGGTGGGGATACGGAAGGACTCAGCAACACTGGATGTAGGATGTAGTGAAAGACAGCAGAAGCACTGGAGGCGTGTTACGTTTGCTTATGAGTTACTCCAAACTAAGGCGCTCGTACCTACGCCGTACAACTTTAGAACATTGAAAACGTTGCGAAGCCAAACACAATTGCAATAACCAGCCACATGACCAAGTATGAAGACCTTTCGAATTTGTGTTGCATTACCAGCCTCGCAACAACCAGCTGGGAGGGGGGGCCTTTGGCACCGGCGTCATCGATGGCAGCGATTTCTTCAGCAGTGAGTGGGGCTTCATGATCTAAGTGAGAATAACGCTGCATTTCATGGTTTGATACATACGAAGATCTTCGACGGCGAGATACTCTTGAAGGCGTTCCTTGCTCCGGCTCGTCCTTCAGTGATGGAAGTGACATGAGATACGAAAATCACATGGAAAGACGATGGACATACGTGACAATTGCTACACCTTTACTTCTCACCCAGGAGAAAATCACCTGATTTGGAGTTGCTCCTAAACGCTTAGCAGCGGCGTTGACTACCGCATCGACCGGTCCCCCAGGGTTGCGCGTGATAGAGCTGTCCACGCAAATATTAGCATGGTTTGGAGCAACGAATCCTTAAAAGTAGTCTGAGGGCTCACTTCAAACTTCCATATGCTTCCACCGTGATACCCTGCTTTGCGCAGTACTCAAGCAAAGCTTTGTGTGAAGCATAATTATATGGGTGGAATGAAATCTGTACGAAAAGGTCCGTTAGTTATATTTGGTGTCAGGTCCAGCTAGAGAGATTACTTGGTTGACAGCAGGTTTCGTGACCGCAATCTTCATGAGTTTCTGGAGGTTCTCTAGATTAAAGTTGCTGACGCCGATACTCCTGATAGCTGTGAGGACAACGAATCCTGTTCGAGTCGGAGCCCAAGGGCACACCTTGTTAATCCATCTTTCTTCATCTTCTCAAATTCTTTCCAGCCAGACTCAAAGTCAGAAAGGAGACTCGGAAAGTGCACCAGATACAGATCAACATAAGAAAGGCCAATCTGAGCGAGCATATGATTAAGTCGGTGTAGCAACTCGCGAGTGGTATGTGAGTACTAACTTTATTCAAACTTTGTTGAATGGCCTGCCGCGGTGATCCATTGAAACTGAACTTAGTAGTGATATACAGACTCGAGCGGGGAAGACCGCTCTCCTTGATAGCCAGGCCAACATATGTTTCTGTCCGATAAACTTTTTTCCACAGTGAAGGAATGATAAGGCTCTGATGATCGAAGTTAGAGGTGACATACACTGTGCAGTGTCGATATGGGAAAATCCATTCTCTATGGCCTGGCCCACATAGTCTGTGACATCCTTGTACTTCATAGTGGACCCCGTGCCAAAGGCTATTACGGGGAACTTGCACGCACATAGAACATCGCAGGTCAGACCATGGTGATACAAGCTTTCATGAAACAGCAATATTACCTCATTTCCATCGTTAAGAGTGACGGTGCCAAATGGCATAGCAGAACAGTGCTGAGAGAAGTGGTTGAACTTGAATTTCACGACATCATATACTTATATCGGACCGGCCACTGAGTCAGTGTCGGTGGTCCCGGTCAGCAGGGCATCCGAAAAGTACCATCCGAAAATTTATATATATTTAGTACATAATGACATAATAATACCGACCCCACCATGTCATGCTGGCAGCGGCTAGACTCTTAGTCTGGACTACGTCTCTCACTCGACTTGTCCGCAAGCCAGGCTGGTCACTAGCCTAGGCTGCGGCCTGCACTGAATCAAGTGCCTCGTAGTACGACTCGTAGCACTATTCATCCCGGTACATGAGCACGTGAGTTAGCTGACCTCCAAGCGGCACATCCTGGCATGCAGTACACCAGCACCACGGCACCCCGGAGGCCGAACTTACATTCTCGTGGGTACGTACCAATGATTATGGGATACACGTAAAGGAGCATGTGGTTGGCGTGCGCGAAATCAGCATCAAGACACGGGGGACACAGCAGCAGCCCAGACACTGCATGCATGCATGCCCCGTGTGCACAAAGATTGTCTTCTACAACTCGCGCGAGCCTATCTGATGCACTATAAACGTCCCCTGAAAGCCTGAAAGGTACTGATTGACACGTATCAGAAGGCCCACTTCTATGTTTGCCAGCCCTATTGCATATATCTCCAAAACGTGAAAAACGGGATCGAACTCAACATCACCGCAACAACCAGCATAATACATAGCAATGGAGCCCTTTCGAATCTGTGTTGCATTGTCCGCTTCGCGACAAGCAGCCAAGAGGGAGGGCCTTTAGCACCGGCTTCGTCGATGGCAGCGATCTCTTCAGAAGTAAGCGGGGCTGCACAATTTAGATCAGTCGGAATGATCTCGCGTTTCATGGTTTGGACACATACGAAGATCTTCCACTGCGAGGTACTCTTGAAGGCGCTCCTTGGTCCGACTCGTCCTTCAGTTGTGAGAGTGACATAAGATATGTGAATCATCTGCAAGGCAGATAGACATACGTGACGAATTGTGACACCTTTACTCCTGACCCAGGAGAAGATTACCTGGTTAGCGGTGGCGCCAATACGCCTAGCAGCGGCGTTGACAACCGCATCCACTGGTCCTCCAGGACTCTGAGTGATAGAGCTAGTCAAGCAGATAATCAGCATAATACGGAGCGGCGAATGATTGGGAGTCTGAGGGCTCACTTCAGACTTCCATATGCTTCCACTATGATGTTCTGTTTTGAGCAGTATTCAAGCAAAGCTTTATGTGACGCATAGTTATATGGGTGGAATTGGATCTGCCCAATAAAGTTCGTTGGCTGTGCTAGGGGTAAATAGATGAAATTACTTGATTAACAGCAGGTTTCGTAGCCGCAGTCTTCAAGAGCTGCTGAAGGTCCTCTATGGTAAAGTTGCTGACGCCAATGCTCCTGATAACTATGAGAACCAGGGAGACACGTTCGAGTCACAAAGGGCACACCTCGTTAAGCCATCTTTCTTCATCTTCTCGAACTCTTGCCACCCCGACTCAAGGTCAGGTAAGGCACGCGGCATGTGCACCATGTACATGTCGACATAAGAAAGGCCAATCTCAATGAGCATATCATTGAGTTTTCCAGTTTGTTGACGCACGAGTCATTGCTGACCTTGTTCAAACTTTGTTGAATAGCCTGCTGTGGTGTCCCAGTAGAGCTGTACTTAGTAGTAATATACAGACTCGAGCGAGGAAGACCGCTCTCCTTGATAGCCAGGCCCACATAGGTTTCTGTTTGATAATCTTATACCACAGCAAATTTCGAGACATGAGATTTCAATCATCATTGTAATTTGAAGTTGGAAGCAACACACACTGTGCGGTGTCGATATGGGAAAATCCATTCTCGATGGCTTGGCCCACATAGTCTGTAACATCACTGAATTTCATGGTGGACCCTGTGCCAAAGGCTATTGTGGGGAACTGGGACGCAGCGCAAGTCTTGACACGGTGATGCAGATTTTCATGAATCAGTACGGTACCTCGTTTCCATCGTTGAGAGTGACGGTACCAAACGGCATAGCTGAGAGTAGAAACAAAACGGTACTGAGGCAAGTGTGATGGGAATATGATTGAAGTTCAAAGACATCCCAGCATCCGATTACGAAATCATAAGTCTTTGGAGGATCTCGGTGGTTTTCCTTGTCTTACTCTGAGCACGGGAAAATTAGTATCTTTTGTTAGAACTCTATCTTTCGGATCGCGACAATGGAGAGCCCCGTCACGCCATTCATCCCGATACACGAATCCTCCCCAGAGGCAGACATAGTAATAGAAGACCAACATCATACGCAATCACCACTGCGAAAGCGAGCGCGCCGTACTAGTATCAGCATTGACATCACAGCATCCGAGTCTACTAGCCAATCTCTTGTCATGGCGTCGGAGGAATCGAAGGAGCCCGTAAGGGACGATACTTACTACATGGCTGACGGGAGCTGCGTTCTTCGTGTGCAGAACACACTATTCAAAGTATGATCTCAAATGAGGTTCATGCCCATCATGAGCTGAATGATCTGTGTTTGTGATGTACTAGGTCCATCGCACAATCTTGTCCAAGGATCAGTCGTTCTTCGGGCCTATGTTTACACTCCCACAAGGTGATTTCGGGGAAGAAGGAATGTCGGATGATCATCCCATCGTTCTACAGGGAGATACTGCGGAGGAGTTCAGACATTTCCTCTGGGCACTCTACGCCCTGTGAGTGCCACTATCTAAGCGCCTGCAAAATTCACCCTTCTCATGCTCGAGTCTCGGCTCATGACAGACCCTCGGAACTGATAATAGTTCGGTCTCCACAAGCTGATCTTAGCCGGCTAATAGACATCGCGAAGGTGTCCAGCAAGTACTCTTTCAAGTCGACGGAAACATGGGCATTGGACGCAATTCAAGAGTATCTTGAACGGAACACGTCCCCCCTGTTTAACGACAACCCTCTAATACGCATGTTCCCGACATTAAACACTCGCTCTTCGGCTCTTTTGGAAAGTGAAGGTCAAATTGCTCGCCTGATCAGACTCGCTCAGATGTGTTCGCACTCACGTCTGATGGACACAATGATTCAGCTTCTTCAAAAGCTAATGTCTGGTTCTTTGCATTATTCGTATCTGGCCATGACCCTTGCGGATGAGTTTAACCTTAGGGACCTACGAGGTGCGGCGTATCTTGGAGTCATGCAAACGTCGGTCTTTGTCTGCCCCGGAGTGGGCATTGGTCACACATACGTGGAGGGTGACATCCAGGAAACGAGCGAGGGGCCACAGAGGCTGGTGGTCAGCCCATTGCAGCAGCTTAGACTTCTGTCAGGATATCACCGCCTTTCTAAGGCATGGGACAAGTTGCGTGCTGTTCCTCCGCAGTTCGAACACGCGCCGTCCTGCGGTGCGACGTGGCACCAACATGGATGTACTCAGAGCTGGACAGATTTCTGGAAGGAGAAGACGAGGTCAGAAGGCGTACTATCCCTTGGTTCCGCAAATGTCCTGGGGAGATTGGGGATCATCATTAAGGAGTTTGACAAGTGGGGATCTGCAACATATATGCACCATGATTGCAAGTCTGCGGCGAGACGCTCTATCCACGAAAAGGTGAAACAGATTCAGCAAGCGCTGCCGGATTATTTCACAGAAGGTGGTGAATATTAATGTCTGCCCGACTCGATAGAATACATTCCATAGCTAGTATTGCTAGATATTGTACACATTTTGCTGTTTAGTACGTTGAGTGAGCAGGTCCGTCGATAGAATGGAAACGACCACGATACGAGTCAGTACTGCCCTAGTGGCCCTTTCCCGGTAGCGGTCTTCATGCTGCTGGAAGTGGAAGTCGCATGAGCAGTGTTGCGCTTATTCCAAGGACCATCTTGTATGCGACTTGCTTCGTTTCCTATTGAGGTGCCCATCATGTTCTTTATCAAGTTCTCCACGTTGTCAGCTGAAGGCAGCTGCTCCTTTCCGATTTGAGAACCGTTTATGACTGCTTGCTGGAATATTTCATCCTCTTCCAGCTGCTGAACACGCTGTCGAAAGCCACGTAGTATTTCCTCAAACAGCACTACCTGGAGTGATCAGCAAAGGATATAGCGGAACAAGGATGTTCGACTCACGCTTCTGTTCTTGTGGATCGCTGGGACAGATGATTAAGGGATCTTTCAAGTTATGAACTTCATCATGTTTTGGCTCATCAAGTCTAAGGTTGGCGATCCACTTTTGCTCGAAAACATCTTGACTCAATCCTGAGTCAGATAGAGAGGTGTCATCGGGCCCGTATGCGGTTCCCACAGAACTTGCAGGAGAAGGTGGTCGAATTACGGGAGAAGCATACGCAGGATCACCAGCATGTATCTGTTGAGTGTGTGGCATCTTGCGATTACTATAGATTGAGTCAGAGCTTCGGATCCAAGATGCCCGAGCAAGCAAGCCAAAATAACGCGGTACGCGATTTCTGTTGATTAGCGTGTCTAACGTGACATTATCAGCAAACATGCCTGAAATTCATTATTTTACGCTCTGATATATGCATACACGTATATGCCAGTATGAACGGTTTGAATCATTCGCACAGTACGAGAAGAGTGCATACACATTCAAGTTGAATTTGCACTTAGGCTGACGCAATGCCAACACGATATCCTATCTGGGTTGTTTGGCTGAGTAATGCACACGCCACTTAAATTCTTCGCGACGCGTCTTTCCTCTCCTTCATCTGCCCATCACCAGACTCAGCTGTTCTACCATTTTCCTCCTGCTTGATTTCAATCTTTGAGGAGCGATTTATAATGGCTTTCGTGTTCAAAAGAGGTTAGTCGCCCCTAAGTCTGGTGTACGGTACAATAGCTGATCTTCTTATTCCTCTGCACAGATGGGTAAGCAACCGCACGCGAAGACATTCATTTCGAGGTTATCTGACGCGTTATTCACGTGTAGACGCAAAGAGGAAGTCAAATTTGATAAGGTATAAGTCCATTAAGCTGTGTAGTGCGTCGCTCACCGTCCAATAGATCACAGCAAGGATAAACAAGCTCTGCTATGGCCTTGATCTTAACTATGTCGAACCGATCGAGTTAGTCGACATATTTGTCATTTTGACGTGTAATTGATCATTCTACAGGGTCGCCAAAAAAGTCATCACAGGTGTATACCAAGGTGTCACAACCGTCGAACTCGATGTCAGTGTCCATGATGTGTTGCCTCGTTCACTCATTGATCTCAGATAGAACCTTGCCGCCGAGACGGCAGCCTATCTTACTACGAAGCACCCTGATTACGCCGTGCTCGCGGCACGTATCGCAATATCAAACCTCCACAAGGAAACTAAGAAGAACTTCTCCACCGTCGTGAAAGACCTCCACGAGTACAGTATGTTTTTAGATCTTTGGTGTTCGAATTGTATTTAAATTTTCTTCTTCAAGTCAATCCCAAAAACGGAAAGCCCGCCAGTTTGATTGCCGATGATGTATACGAGGTCGTGCAAAAGAACGCTGCTCGTCTTGATTCTGCAATAATCTATGATCGTGACTTTAGCTACAACTAGTGAGCACGATCATCAATTTTCGCGACGATATTGTACTGACTCTTTTCAGTTTCGGATTCAAGACTCTCGAGCGGTCGTACCTTCTCAGGATCAATGGCCGTGTTGCCGAACGTCCTCAACATATGATCATGCGTGTTGCTGTGGGCATCCACAAGAACGATATTGAGAGCGTCATCGAGACGTACAACCTTATGTCTGAACGATTCTTCACACACGCGTCACCAACTCTATTCAATGCTGGCACTCCTCATCCACAACTAAGCTCATGCTTCTTGGTGTGCATGAAAGATGACTCCATAGAGGGTATCTACGACACCCTTAAGACTTGCGCCATGATCAGCAAGACCGCTGGTGGAATCGGCTTGAGCATTCATTGCATTCGTGCTACTGGGTGCGTCAAATGAATTCATGGCATTACTCACTTAGTAATATTTCTTCAACTTACAGCTCGTACATTGCTGGAACAAATGGCTACTCCAATGGCATTGTTCCCATGCTTCGCGCGTATGATGCCACAGCACGCTATGTCGATCAAGGTGGTAACAAGCGACCAGGAGCTTTTGCAATTTACTTGGAACCATGGCACCCTGACATATTTGATTTCCTCGACCTGAGGAAAAATCATGGTAAAGAGGAGTCACGCGCCCGTGATTTGTTCTACGCGCTATGGATTTGTGACTTGTTGTATGTGCTCAATTGCAATCTTGTCACTACCCTAACATCCCTTGTTAGCATGAAACGCGTCGAATCCAATGAAAATTGGTCGCTGTTCTGCCCAAACGAAGCGCCTGGTCTTCACGAGGTCCACGGCGACGAGTTTGAAGCCCTCTATGAGAAGTACGAGAAAGAGGGACGCGCGCACAAGGTCGTTTCGGCGCAAAAGCTGTGGTATGCTATCCTTGAAGCTCAGATTGAGACTGGTGGTCCTTTCATGGTCTACAAAGATTCCGCTAACCGTAAGTTGAAGTTATTCGTAGCGCTTTCCTTTCTCACAATCATTCGTAGGCAAATCGAACCAAAAGAACCTGGGCACCATCAAGTCGTCCAACTTGTGCACTGAAATCATAGAGTACTCGTCGCCAGAGGAAACCGCCGTCTGTAATCTTGCCTCTCTCGCCCTCCCTACTTTCATCTCGAACGGCAAGTACGATTTCCAAAAGCTTCACGATGTTGTGAAGGTCGTCACCCGCAACCTCAACCGCATCATCGATGTTAATTACTATCCCGTTCCGGAGGCTCGCACTTCCAACATGCGTCATCGCCCCATTGGTCTTGGTGTCCAGGGTCTCGCAGATGCTTTTATGATTCTCCGTTTGCCATTTGACTCACCTGAGGCAAGGCAACTCAATCTTCAGATCTTCGAGACCATCTATCACGCTGGACTCGAGGCTAGCTGCGAGGAAGCTGAAAGGGATGGGCCATACGAGACTTTCAGGGGCAGTCCCGCCGATCTCGGTCAATTACAGTATGATCTCTGGGGCGTCACCCCCACTGACCTTTGGGACTGGACCAGTCTCAAGGACAAAATCGCACAAACTGGATTGCGGAATTCATTGTTGGTTGCACCCATGCCGACTGCATCTACTAGTCAAATTCTTGGTTTCAATGAATGCTTCGAGCCCTACACCAGGTACGTTTGACTTCATTATCACGTCGTGCAAGCTGACGCATTCAATCAGTAATATCTATACTCGTCGCGTCCTTGCTGGTGAATTTCAGGTTGTATGTCCCTGGCTGCTCAGGGACCTTGTTGACCGTGGGCTCTGGAACGACGACATGAAGAATATGATCATCGCTCATAATGGCTCCGTCGCCAACATTCCCAGCATACCAAATGATATCAAGGCCATTTACAAAACTGTTTGGGAGATCTCGCAGAAGAAGGTCATCGACCTCGCTGCCGACCGTGGAGCGTTCATTTGCCAGAGTCAAAGTTTGAACATTCACTTGCAGTCGCCTACCATAGGCCAACTAACGAGCATGCACTTTTATGGTTGGAAGAAAGGCCTAAAGACTGGCATGTACTATTTGCGCACTCGTCCAGCTGCGCAAGCCGTTCAGTTCACAATCGACCAGAGTGTGCTTAAAGCAGCCAAGGTGCAACAGGGAGAATCCGACAAGGCTGCCACTAGTATTCCTACCCCTTCTGCCTCTCCATCCCCTCTTCGCCGAGTCCCTCCACCATCTAATTCGAATGACAACGCTGCCGCGACTTCGTCGGGCCCCAGTGAGGCCACCGACGTTGATCCCGAGTATGCCGCTGCCCTTCAGCGTCAAAGGGAGCGCGAGCTCGAAGAAGCAAAGATGTTGTGCTCGCTAGAGAACAAGGAAGCCTGCCTCATGTGCTCTGGTTAATGGAGGTGGTATTTTAGTGGTGTGGTCAGTATTTATTTGCATCGTCGTAATCATGCACTCCTTGTTGTTTGTCACCCACATTTGTTCTACATTTCTCGGCACGATTGTATACCAGCTGTTGTAATCATAATCAAACGGACGGATTTTGGTCTGTCAGTTGATCGCCAGGATAAGCATGACATTAATGAGGGTATGTCCTAATGACCAAAACTACAAACATGAGCAAGACATAGATACAACGTAAATAACAGGGTAACGTCCCATGTACACGGTATATAACACAATACCACCTCATCGTCCAAACTGACAACAGTACACCCACTGGATATGATAAGGCCACAATTATAATCGATTAACAGTCAGGATTGCAATGCGTCCATCTTGTGCAATGGCATGATTAATTCCTGAATGGCAAGTCAAGACTCGTAGTGGCATAGAGGAAAGGAAGATCCTGACCTTTGTATCCTGGTTCGAGGAGGCCTCTCCGCCACTCCACGTCAGCCTGCCACCACCTGCCATTCCAATGGCTGACAGATGCGGCAGCTTCGACAAGCAAATCGCGACCAATGTTATATCCGTCCGGAATTATCATATGGTTCTTGGTGGAATCCTACCAAAGGTGAAATGTGATTCCTAAGTTTCAGTCAGTTCTACTCACCATTTCCTTGGAGACACTGAGGCCGAGTATCAATAGTCAGAACTAGAAACGAGGTGGTGGTGCTTACGCCAAAAACCATGCTCCCGTGTCGATTTCTGAGCCATTCTGTTTCCAAGCGCGGAAGTGGTTTCCTCCTGAACACCGCATCACGAAAGATTTGACGAAACGTGGAGGAAGACGAACCTGCTATACTTTCCCAGCATGTTCCCCACTTAAGGAAGTAATATTGCCTTGCCAAAATATGCTCGGATTTCTTCTTGTCGCCGTCACCGAGGTCCGCCTTGTGGACATGACCATAATGGAGCCCTAAACACTCCTCAGAAAACCCGATGGACCTTGCAGGGACACATTAATAAGGCTCGAGCATACGGTTACAGGCGGCTCACTTGTAATACAGACGGAAACCAGCATCCGTCAAAATAAAGGGATCTGACTGGTTAGATATGATGACATTAAGCGGTTCCCCGTATCTGGGAGTCGTGAACTGCGAGCAAACGTGACGAGGATCATATAAGTTTTCGATGAACTCACGTCTAGAAACTGTCCACCATTGAGGCGTGGATCGGTCCAACCAATTTCAGCTTTAGGAAGATCTAATGTAGTCCCAAAGATGGACTGCAGGGTATCCATGAAACGGGTGGGGAGTGCCAGCGCAGAGGCAGCCAAAACCAGAAGAATGATGCCGGAGTTGACCATGGCCTAAATCTTCAGTCTTCAGAACAACTGGTTCAAGCCGCTGCCAGTCCTGGTAAGCGCAGCAGATTCATTTCTCAGCCTCGTGGGCCGCCGCATAAATGCGAGCCAATGCGAGTGAGCGATGACTGGACCACGTGAGTGCCATGATAGGCTTAACAAGACCGTGATTAGCGCTTCAGAGGTTCCACAACTGTCTTCACCAGTCACGTCGTCAATATTCGACATGTCCAACACTGAAAGGACAGATTTTGACGAGCAAGTCGCCGATAACGGTTTTGTCGTAAATGATCACAGTGAATTCGAAGACGAAAGCGAAAACGACGATGCCGATGCCGATACTGCTTCTCAGCGCTCAATTTCTCTTTCATCTCCTCCACGTTCGCCAGGACACGACCCCAATACTTCCCTACGCGCTCAGGATTTGTTTGCTAGACGTGGATCACAGGATGACTCCTTAGAGATTGATTTCAACTCAGAAACGGACGATGTAAGCGACTCCTTCAGCGAGAGGAACGCTCGGCGTGCTAGTTCAATTACATCTGCGGCTCCCTCTGCAGCTCTGTTTGACGAACCGAAATACAACACACCATATGCTGTGACTTATCCGCCAACTCCTTCATTAGGCGCAACAGACACAGACTCATTCACTTCTGCAGCTTCTTCGTATTCGAAGAAAGCACGACCGGAATCCATGTTGCTACAACCCCCGGAAGGCCCATTAGTTCTGGGAATTGCACTTGTAGACTTCAATCATCTGGTATGGTGACTGAACATACCTGGACTACTTTGGAAGCTCATATGTAACTCAGGTTGGCCCAAAGATTGAATTCTGCCATGGTGACATTTTCCAGGACGAAGATATCGTCAAGATACTTCCCTTCCTAGCCCTTCCAGATGGCGCACATCTGGTGAGCACAACGAAGCTTGTGCAAAACTTGCTCTCATGAAAATCCTCATACAGTCCCTGGAAGATTATTCTTACTTTCATCTTGTTCCAAATGCTCCAATACCTACCACGATTTTTGGCATCTCGTGCGGATCATTCTAAATTGTTATATGTGTGTTGGACTCTAACTTTTGGCCCACAGATGCAATCGCCAAATACCAGCCTCTGTATTACTTGTAAAAGATGTGGATGTGACTCGGTCAATTGTTCAAAAGGCTGTCGTGGTCCTAGCGTCGAAGCCAGTTTTTGGCCCCATTCGGTTGGTCTTCACCATCGCGCACATACTTTTGACTATATGGACTTGTTAGGGATCGCTTGGGTGTCGTTACACGCGCGCTGTTTGAGCAACGGTAAGCTTGAACGTCGCCTCGATGAGCCAAATCTAACGTTGTTTCATAAGCGACTTCTCGGATACCTCTATTCTGGTAGAATTCGGCGCATCGCTGGAAATCTCCCTCCGCACGCAATTGACGGAAAGTGGATTGTATATTGGTGTGTCAGGAGAGCTCATCGTGACGATTTGGCACATCTGATCTCCTTGTATTTATGCAGGCACAAGCATGTAAGTTGCACAATGCTGGTCATCTTGAGAAGCTGACGTTGGCAGCCGGGAGTTTGTCCACACCTTCCGCCATCGCACGCTTATTTTATTGAAAGCCCTCATGTGTCAGAAAAAAGTTTGTCGTGAAAATTGAAAACGTGGTCCGTATTGAATATATCCTAGATCATGTTTTTTGGTCACCCAGTGGAACGATTGTGTACTTACCAGTACTCACTCATATCATTGATCCCCGGTAACAATTCATATTTTCTCTCTTTTTCTGACCTCACATTCGTATCCAGGCTTATTGCAAACGCTGGAGGATTCCGGATCCCCGCCTCTCGCCACACGTGCACCCACACTTTCGTGCCCACAGTCGTTACGAACCTCAGATCGCAAAAGTATGATGGCATACATGGGTCTGCCGCTAGATATTTTCGGCAAGGTATGCTTTGCGTTGCACAACAGTTTATAAAGCTGACCATGCGGTCTAGGATGCGTTCTTCCAACCGTACTTGCCCTTGCAGCAGTTGGACCTTCTAAAGGATTCACAAGGCTGGCTATGCGGGAGCACAAACACCATCGTGACACAACAAAAGGAGGTTGAGTTGCTTATCAATGTTAGTCTTCAGATGTCCTCGAAGCAATTCGATTCTCATCTTTGGTTTCCAGACGGAAACAGCCACATTGGAATTTCGAAATCCTAGGTTGGAACGGCTAATGGGCCTGACAGCCGCCGACCGAAAATGGATGGATGAGATTGTTCGAGACGTCAACGATGCTTGGGACGATGCAGATCCAATGAAGCCTGCGATGCAGTGTGTCACCTTGTGGAATTGCCCGGTTCCGGTTCTAATTCATTTGACAGCTTCAAAGGCAGTGATGATTACCTGCGAGCCAAGGTTGCGTTAGCCTATGTGTCAGATGCGCTTTGACTTATATTTTGCAGTTCGAAGAGTACGTTTCCGCTGCACTCGCATCTGTTCGATATCGAGAGTTCCTTGGAAAGGGGAAAGTGAACAATG
This sequence comes from Suillus occidentalis, assembly GCA_016628085.1. NCBI lineage: Eukaryota > Fungi > Basidiomycota > Agaricomycetes > Boletales > Suillaceae > Suillus > Suillus occidentalis. The sequence goes on from JABBWB010000038.1 coordinate 184,678, forward strand.
TGATCATTACTGGAACAGGTCATTCTCGAGCATGTACCTCAATGATCAACGCTCACAACATTCGCGCAGGTGGAGATGATAACTCGATCGACGACTTTAATTCACTTTGGATTGCTGAGTTCACCAAGACGAACGCATATGATGTGTGGCAGAGGTCTACAGATCCTATGCTCTTCGACATTGTCGAGCCACGGTTGGACAACTTGTTCCAACAATTCTCTCAATCACTCATTTTACCCCGACAGTCACCCGTGCAACGAGAAGCCCTCTGTTGTTGGAGACATTGGAATACGCTTGTCTGAAGGTCTTCAAGAACTGAAAACTGGAGCAACAACTAGCTCCGACCCGAGACGCCATCTCACGCACTTTCACCGCTAGCTCAACAAATTTTTTCAAAGTAGTCGAAGGCGTTCGTGGGCGGTTGCAGCAGCAACGTACCCCCAGCTCGGTTTCGTTCAGCTCCGACCCTACGAGCAGCACGTGTGAGACCCCAGTTGAGGTCTCAAAATCGGAAGCGGGGATGCCTTCATCTCCTTCTGAGGGGAGCAAGCCTACTTCTAATATCAGCAGACAGACGTCGAGAGAGTCCGCATTGGGTACGCCTATGCGGCCTGTAAGTGTCGCGCAAGCCGCGTCAGAGGCGAAGGCAGCCTTGGGAAACTGGGGTGCAGGTATACAGTCTTTCTGGTCTGGTCGCGCTTCACGGTTTTCCATGGCTCGCTCGAGCATTGCAAGTGTAGCATCCACAGATTCGTTATCTAACTCGGGCACAGTACAACTTCCAACATCACCGATATCGCCGCGCCCGAGCGTGGGTACAGTGGAGGAAGAATCGGAACATGATTTGGATCACAAGGGATATGAGTCACAAGAGCCAGGTGGGATTGCTCTTTAAACTGGTTTTGGACCTCTCCACACATAGACATATGTATTTCATTGCATCGCAGATACAGTTCACGCAATGTTTGTAATCGACATGAAACAAAGACTCGATCATGTAACACGAGCTCAACGTGAAGATAGTACTAGACCTCCTGAGCTCTTGTCGACAACGTAGATACGGAATGTCCCGATGGTCCATCAGATTCCTGACACCGATAGTAATTCTTCATTGCTACTTCTGTTGGGCAGTGCGACTTTTCTAGTACGATATATTTGCCAGAGCTTCGAGACGTCAAAAGTATTCATTTCAGTTGTTGTATGTGCATTACAATGCCAGTCATATCAGCGACTATGATAGAACTGCAGAATGTCAGGTCAAATATGACCACGTTATAATGGCCAGAGAACATGTCTGTCAACAATATAACTAGCCAGCTTGCTTCCTCCTCAGATCAAAAGCATTCATCTATTGGGGCATCAATTATACGTCAGGCGTCTCATGTTGGAGTTTCAAAGTGCAGTGATCTGATAACCAGCTCCTGCAATTGATCATGGCAAGGCTTACGAGGCAGCAGGATCACTTCATCGCTCTCAATCTCCATCCCGATCTCTTCTCGAATGTAAAGGAAGGTCAGAGTCAATGAATATGTGATAGGGGGAATAGTCGTGCCAGCAGTCAGAGCAGTTTGTGCATGATTCTACGAGAAGAACATGAAGAAAGTCGCAGCAACCATTTTCGCTCCTCAGCAATGTGTCCGATCATGTAGATTGAGGACTTGTGTTAAGCTTTCGACTCTCAAGAGTCGCGAAACGCGTATTCTCGATGCATCGTGAGTGGGGCTGACGACATTCAGCATCTGAAATGCTGCTGTGGTCTACGGCGTCACATAGACTCTGCCACGGAGCCTTCCATAAACGATGTACCTGAAGGTCGGCCCAGTGCGAGTCAGAATTGGTGAACTATTAAGACACTTACTTTGCACTTCCACTGTGAGGGAATTTCAGAGGGCGTCAAGCGAGACTCTAGTTGATCCTGACCTCTAGTGGTGACCTGATCAACTGCACGTGCATTGCAAAGCGCGGGCTTGATGCATATGGCCGCCTTGCCTCTTTGCTCACACGGATATTTCCTGTATCCGCTAAGAATATTAATGATATTGCAAGGGGAGGGGTGTTGTCAGGAGTATCAGCAGGCGATAGTGCGACGGCGTACATATAATAGTTGGAGCATTCCATTAACTTCCTTTAATCAAATATAATTAATGTCGAAGATGTTTCACTCCAACGTATGCATAAATATTTTGCAGTATGCAGACCAGACACCGATTAGGTAGAGATGAAATTACCGCGCCTAAATAGAGAAGTTCTGCAAAGAGAAGTTCAAAACAATATTTCAAGCAACCATGAAAGGTATATGGCCTCCATTTGCATATAAAACGGCCTGTGGTTACTAAGTGCACCAAGTTAGTTACATGACTATCGATCAAACGAGGCAAGCACCTTCGATGCAAGACCTTGTGGTGCAGTGCACCAAAGGCGTTGGGATCCAGAGCAACGAACAAAAGCCTAAAGGGTCGTGCAAGTTCGTGTGATAACGGGGTTGACGACGCAGGCCAGATCCAGAATTGTCATGCGTCGCCATGACTAGGCGTAAAAATATACTAGAACAGTGAATGATGCAGACAACTTGAGACAAGAGAAAGTTAGACTCATTACTAGTAATAGAAGTTTAGGGCGGTGTTGCCTATGTTGGGTCTTTAATATTGTGATGGGCGCTCAGCAACGCTCTGACATATGCTACGCGGTAGCCAGATCTATAAGGAATGCCCCTGTAAGCTGTGGGTGCGGGAGTTATTATCACTGATCAGTCTCTGAGAAAAAGTAGGCTATAGACTTGTAACAACAGTGTCTTGTATCCTGGGGACAAGCGAGAATTTGTTGCTAACTTGCGCATCTGCCTCATCTAAAGAAAAAGCCAAAGGAGCTTGAAGCTGGTGGTAAAAGACGCGCCACCTCGTTCCATAGATCCGCTGGACTGCATAACATACAGTTTCACACTTGCCAGTTTCGAATTTAAATATTCCGATACGATGGATTCGTATTGATCAGTAGTACGCGCCGTTCGGGTCGAGAAAACTCACGATAAAAGTAAATTATGATGAAACTCTAGCGTGTCCGCGCAAATTAACCGTGTGACCACAACGTTGAAGGGGCTTTTCAACCAAGGTGCTGTTGTTATTCAGTCAGGATGCATCGGGTGATGAAGTCAAGGTTTGAATATTCGGCAAGTGATCGATGCCTAGCTTATGTAATCTACATGAGCTTCGTTAGTCGAGTTTTGGACGTCCTGAACACTGAAGCAACTGCTTGTGCTCAGCTTTGCAAGAGTTGCGGAAGCTGGCCTTCTTGATCAATAGTCGACAAATGGCTACACCAATTCGCAAGAAGCGCAACTTTAAGGCTTTGCAGCTCGATGTGCCCGCGAAACCAAAGGATCCAGAGCCAGTCCCCACAAGGGCTGCTCCCGCGACTACAGCGGCGAAGGGCAAGAAACGACCCCCGCCTATGACTCTCAATGCCCCAAAATTGGGAGTATCTAATGCCGTTCAGGATCCGGACGGAAATCTTGCCAATGCAGCAGGCGCGCCTACTTGCACTATTCCCTCAGCTTCCGCAAATACGCGGAGAAACACATACCATACTACCCTTTCCAACACGCTAGCAAACCTTGATATGAATGCCGAAACGCGTTACGATCTTCGTACTGAGGATTTGAAAGACCTTCAGGAGCTTGGCCAAGGCAACGGCGGAAGCGTCAAAAAGGTAGAACATACACCCACTAACACCATCATGGCCAAGAAGGCATGTATTCCACTGAGTCAGATCTACATGTCTTTTCAACTGTTACTTCCAGATTGTTCTCATTGATGCGAAGCCTTCCGTGCGGAAGCAGATTCTCCGCGAACTTCACATTATGCATGATTGCCATTCGCCATACATTATCTCATTCTATGGCGCATTTCTTTCTGATCCAAATATCTGCATTTGCATGGAGTTCATGGACAAGGGATCTCTTGATGGAATTTACAAGAAAATCGGTGCCATCGATATCGAGGTCGTCTCCAAAGTTGCGCTGGCTGTCCTCGAGGGCTTGACTTATCTATATGACGTGCACCGAATCATTCATCGTGGTGAGCTTAAACACAGACATCCTTTATTTGTTTGTTGAGGTTGACGGGTGCGTCAGATATCAAGCCGTCGAATATATTGTGCAACTCGCAAGGTCAAATCAAGATATGCGACTTTGGTGTTTCCGGCGAACTCATAAATTCTATCGCCGATACCTTCGTAGGAACCTCAACTTATATGAGCGTGCGTCTACATTTCTTGCATCTTCTTTGCTACATCTATATGGTTACCCCAAACAGCCTGAGCGGATACAAGGCGCACAGTACACTGTCAAGTCCGATGTGTGGTCTTTAGGCATTTCTCTCATAGAACTTGCCTTAGGACGGTTCCCCTTTGCCGATTCAGATCCGGATGACTCTGACCTGTCCGACTTTGAAGGTACCCTGTCGCCTGGTTGCATCGGACTTCCACCAAAGAAAGAGAAAGACAAGACGTCAAAGAAGGACAAGCGGAAGAGCAAGGGCGTTAGCCTACAGGGAGGTGGAATGATGATGAGCATATTGGAACTACTCCAGCATATCGTCAATGAACCTGCCCCGCGACTGACACCAGAAGGGCGTTTCCCTCAGGAAGCAGAAGACTTTGTCGATAGCTGTCTGCTCAAGGACCCTGATGCGCGGAACACACCCAAGGATCTTTTGGTACTCACTTCTTATTTGTTGTGTTCGTCGTGTCCTTCTAACTGTGTCACTCAGAAACATTCTTGGATAGACAGTGCCAGAGCATCAAGGTTCGATCTTGAGGTTTGGGCGAACACGTTTTGAGTTCGTTGTGTGATTGCCCTTGTATATCTCTTATACCCCTTATCCGCCCTCCCACCGTCATCTTAATTCATGCCTGCTGCCATTGTTCTGATTACACATTTCATCTCGTGTGCGGTCTGTATCATAGAAAACCACGGAATAATATTCCTTCAGACAATTTGATGTTTGGAAGCATATTCATCCACATTGTGCCCAATGCGTGCTCTGATGCCATGTTTTATGGCTCACATTCTAGACTGCGAAGACCCCCTTCATCTGCGTTGTGCGATGCTTTTCCCACACTGCTATATGATCCCGCGTTGCTTTCTGCGCCAGTCATTCCGTCAGTCATAACAGCACCAATATTCCACTGTCTTGTTCCCCTTTTTGGTGCACGATCGACGGGTTTCGAAGTCCCCTGGACACTGCTTGCCACATCCTGACCAACTACCATTGCACCAGACAGTATCGCTTGTCAGTGAGCCAGGAGTGGCTCGTACGCTCAGAGGGCTGACGGCTGTTAATGCTAGGAGACTGATCATCAAAAGATTCATCTAGATCATTGGAGTCGTAAGCTGGGTCTACATGTTAGTGACTGACCCCTTACCGTCGAAAACCACCTAAAAACTAGTGTCAAGCTAAATCACGGGTCTGTTGTTCGCCGATTCCAGCGCTTGAGTACTCACGGTCTGTCCGTCGCATTTGGTATAAGTAGCTGCTGCTTATAATAAACCTGAAAACAGCATTTACGCCAGAATCATCCATGAGAAGAATGGAAGCTCATGGACGGCCCAACGATCATGCCCGCTGTGACGGAGTCCGATGGTTTGACAGAACAGACTTCTAGTTTCGGGTGAAAAGCCGGTTGTAACACCACTATATATGCACGCCTTCTTGAAACAAAGTTTGCGCTGCAGTAATTTTACTGGAGAATGTTGTAGATTAGAGGCAGCGTACGGCATGCACCATGAGGCTCCGCAGACATTACGGCACTCGTACTTCCTCTGCATACTTACATTGGAGGAGGGAACTCATGAGGGGCTCCCGATTTGGATTGAAACCATTAGTGGCGTCCGGTACATATAACCCTAGAAGCCGCATGCCAGCTGCAAACGAAGGTATCCAATGGGTCAAACGTGTGATGCATTCCACGATCGAAGGCTGGCACAGCGAGAGAGGTTCGCGGCATCTCCTGAGACTAGCGGAATGCACGTTCGAAACGCAAAAATTGGTACCGATGTGATCATATCATCATTACAATCATAGAGCGATTTATAAACAAGCTCGGAATATTACAAGGTAGAACTCACGCAAACAACTCAACGCTGATAGGGTGCTCGTGTTATAGGTCCGAAAGATTCCTGTCATGAATGGTTATCGATATGGGTAGTAGAGGTCCGGTCATCATCGTCATCATCTCATCATACAAATACCACTTGATCGTGTCGGTATATCGCTCGTGGTGTATACTTCAAGGGTGCATAGTCCATTCGCTCCTTGACGGATGAATGAAAGTTGGGATGCTGGTAGGGAATATCGCGACCTTTGCCCAGATGTAACCTGCCATCAAAGATTAAATAAGTTCCTCGCAGCATCAAGCAGCTCACCTCCATTTCGTGTGCCATTTGCCAAGCGCATCTTGCCATCTAAATGGAAGGGGCAAGATTTCAAGAAGCCACCAAGCCTTCTGGAGTTGCAGCTCATCGAACAAAGGAGCTAGAGCATCGCATGTTTGAGAATTAGGGAGTAAGGGTGTAGTAGGGGGATCAGTGGGAGGGATAGAAGGGGTGGGTAAGGGTGCTTCTGCGAAAGGTGACACGACATCGACAGGCGCAGCACTGAGACTGGGGATGTCCGGAATCGGGTGCGACTTGTCAGTCGGATCCTCAGTAACGGGCGGCGTTTTCGAAATAGGAAAGCTTGATAATGGCATGCCGACACGCTCAAGAGCTTCCTCATCAAAAATGATACCACACTTAGACAGGATGACCTGCTCAACCATCCAGCGAAGAGTGACTTGCGCTAGCGAGACCTTGACAGAGTTCTCAACATTTCCGCCACCTATATCTGCTCATGTTGTGAGCAAAGAGAAATAGCGAAACTTGTGGATGCTTACCACTATGACATCCCGGGAACCAGACTTCCAAAACATCCGATAGTGGCGTCGGCTCTGTGTCAGGGGTGTCGGGTGCTTCGATACTTGTCTGTTCCTTGACGCAGGGAGGATTCTCAGCGGCGATCTCGATTTTGCTGCGCCGGCGCAAGCTTGTCTTGGTAAGACTCCGTTTCATCCCTTGAAACTTTGGCTTTTCACGAATTTCTTTGCACGTTTCACAGCTTGAAGGAGCTTATTCCGCAGTGAACCAAGTTCATCAGAGATATCGTCTTCCAAAATTGCAACATCTTCGGATAACCCCCACACCTTGATAAATTCCGGATCAGGTGTATCTGTCTCGGCCCGATGGTAAAGTTCTGGCTGGAATCTAACGCGGCGCTGTTGAAGAGAGTCAGGGACAAGTTAAGTTGGTAATGAACTTGATAGACCTCATCGAGAGCCAAAGCATGCCGAAATGTCTTGATAAGGGTATTAGAGTCTGTGAATGGCAGGTTTCGGCTCAAGAGCACCCCAGTGCTTTGTACGGTGTCCCTGAAAACAAAAGTCAGCGACTGAGGTGGCTGGACATAGAAATAACTTGCCAGACTCCTACAAACTCTACCTTGACGTCACGCGAAAATGTTTGTTTAAATCCTGCAGCAAGTGCATCTGCTTGTACACCAGTCTGCTTATATGCATCGTAGGCAAAGCAAATTTGTTGGACGTCGGATTTTGGAAGCAGCCCAACCTAATGACGGAATCTGATTAAGGAAAGCAGCTTACTAATCCATGATCAACCACTGACCTTATGCAACATACCAGCTAACGCACGTGCGGTATATGCTCCTCGAGAAAAGCCTACCTAGTTCGGTGAAATCTGTCGTACTGCCAAAGCGAACATCTCACCGAAAAGACAAATCTTATCGCCGGGCCGATAGTTATCCATCAAGAACTTGTAGCCGTCCATGACATGGGCATCCAGGTACCTGCATAAACTCAAGCAACGCCGATATTCATTTCGGCCAAGCGTACGCACCATGCGAATGCCTCATCCAAGATCTTCGCGAGCCAAGTGAACGTGGGGGACACCACTCCAGGAGCAAAATACGTCCCAACACCAGCCTGTATAAGAGTGAACTTGAGTTCCCTTGCTACTGCAACACGACTCGCGATCGCATAGTAGAGCCGCCGGAGTCTATTCGAGTACGTACCTGATAATAGCAGAGTTGGCTGTCCGTGTCTTTCTTTAACAATGAAACGAACTTGACGACATTCGTATTCTAACAGAATGATGTATGAGTGCCGGTAGTCTCGGTATTCGTGGGCTGGGACTTCACCGTCGGCATTGTAAAAGCCTGCAGGTACCGTCAAAGTTTGCGACTAGGACCTTTGGCTTCCTCGACATTTCGCTGCCGCCAGCTGTCTGACATAGTAGTGAGCAGTCGTGAACAACAGAGTGAGAATATGTGTTTTATGGGCAGAGGCTCACGGGTGTAGGGATACTACCCGTGCAGGGGTATTTATTATTAACTTGGAGGGAATTCTCGACTAAATTGCTGGATTTTTGTAGCCTTCGGGAGGGCACAGCTATACCAATCTGGTGTTCGGTGTTTGTCTCATTGAATAGTCCTAGTTGAAACGGCCCATCGGTATCGCCAGCAGGAGGCTCTGACATCATCATATCGAATTTTTCGCGACCCACGGCTGCCCACAGCTTGTCCCTCGACTGGTGATCAGATACTAATAGCATGAAGGATCGACAGTTGATCATAAACATACATGAAACAAATGACAGCGAGCCGTGGGTTGTATTTGCCACTCCGCCAGGCTTCAAATTTCAAACTCCGTGATTTTTGATTGTGTTCCAAGCAAGTTTCACTCATACGACACTCCGGCTGCCTTACCCGACTTACGCCACAGACAAATTCGGCCCACTGGGAGGCGCTTGTATCAAATTTTCCTTAGTCTCAGAGCCTACAGTTCTCTTCCTCAGATGATCAGCCCCAGATGATTAGGCAGTGACAGCGGAACTACTATTTTATGTCAAAGCATGTTATATCTGGATCCTTGAGAAGGAGAAGTACAGCTCTATACTTGTTGAAGAGAAAACGAGATATATTCCCGAATGATGCCAGATCGGGCTCTTGACTAGGTAGAGTGCTGTGCTCTGATCATCGAAAGCTCCTCAAGTAGCGTGCGGTGCCGATATGCTAGCCGAAGATTTGGCACGTTTGTCTGGGGTTGGTGAGTACAAGCTGAATTGAGCATATAGAAACAGTCCGCGTACCTTATGGATATCATTGCCTGCAGCGCCCGGTAGATACCACTCTTGACCGAGCCAGTGCCTTTTGACCTCCATCTCAAAGCCACTTTGGATCACAGAGTTACGAGCGAGCTCGGCTAGTGAGCTTTGAGGAAGCTTGTAGATCTGTCATGTAGGTCAGTCACAAGTAAACATTGAATTGCTGTTCGGTAAACATCTTACATGGGCTGCGACACTGTATTCCTCTAGTAGTGGTTCCTGCACGGCGTCCGAGTCAGTGACCAACAACGGTGCATCAGAGTAGGGGTTCACCTTTGTGAAATGGAATTGCAATGGGTCATCGGTGCTCAAACTGACATTCAATCCGACTTTGAAAAAGTCAGGAAGCGGGTTGCGCTCATAGGTCAAGAATAGCGCATTGTTGCTCAAGGGACTCATAGCCAGCCCAATTTGTTTCAGATAGAACAAGTACTGCAGCGCGGGGACCTTGCGAAGAAGAATCCCGTGTGAAATCGAGTGGGATGTGAGAAAAGCCGCGGTCAGGTGATCCGTGTCTCCTGCTTCACCAGCGTGAGGTCGGAATACGAACGTGTCTACATGGCGCTTAATTTCACTGGAAGCTCAAACGCTAATACAGAAAGGAAACTCACTGAACCCTCGTGCTTTTCGCCAGTGGTTCAAACTGGCCATATTTGCATACATGTAATACATCCTGTGATCCGATATTCAATTGACTAATAACAAATAGCAGATAAGTGCTCACTCACCAATAAGAAAACGGAGGATTTTGCTTAGAGTCCCAGAGTCGAGGAAAGGGGAATTTGCGATGGAACCGACGTTCCGCCTTAGATTCGTCATCCACGCTGTCGAAGCCGACGACACGTTGCAAAAATACATGAAGTTCAGGGTGCGACTGAGGATCCTTCGTGACCTCAAAGAGTGGGCGGAACACATCTATAGTACATTGACGAAATGGATGAAATTAAGAAACAAGGACATACTGATGACAATTTCTTCGAATGTGTTGATTGCACCAGTCTCTTTGTATACTTGATACAGTCGAGGAACTTGGATGAGCCAGCGAACGTTGTGCGAGAACAAATCATTGTGGATGATCCATTTCGCAAGCTTGTCCCACTCATCCACGGATCTGCCGTAAATACTGACACGCCATTCGCAGTTCTAAGGATATGATAAACATTCTGAGGGTCATGGGTGGGACATTCGTACCTGATATTTACTTTGCTCTACATCATTCATAACCTCTGGGACATGTCAGATTAATGCGGTGAGAGCATTATGAAACATACCTCTTGTGATCTCAGCGAAATATCTACCATCTATCTTATTATCTATTTTCAAGAAAATTTCTCTCAGCCTGGACTCGCCGATCGGATTGTACTTTAGGTTAAATTTATCAAACCGATGGAATGAATCTTGGTGGGCATGCATATCGAGCGTATTGATGGATAGATCGTATGCGCTCAGTTTGAGCGACTGAAACACTTGTTCCAGTGTCAAGTCTGTTCCATCACGGAAGATCACAACATCCTAAAGTAGCGAAACGATTGAGTGATTAGTATACTACAGGTGAATTTATACAAACATGAGGGCTGCGTTTCATCTTGGACTTGATGAACCGCAAGAGGTGCTTCTGGTTCATGCAGCTTGCTAGATGGACGTGCGTGTCCACCTTTCGCACATTGTAGAAGTCCCTTATATCACTTGAATCAGTCCATCGCCTTGTACTTACAATGGAGGAAGTACCTGTGCGGCACACTCTGTAAACGAATATTAAATAAACGTTTGAAATGAATTTTGATAGTCTTTGCGCACCTTCATGTCCACTAATTCCTGAAATTCGTTTAAGAGACTGTACATCTCGAACTTGCTCGCGAGATACTTGAGCCTACGATATGCCATACTTTTCGCCGGGCCATCGGAGATAACACCGAGGACATAGTCTAGATCAACGAAGTACTCTCTGATAGTGGGTATATCGAAGAGTGGCTTCCTAGTTTCTGTTGGGAAAGGAGTTGGATCAAGTTCCTCTGGCAGAAAGGGAGCAGATTTACCATCAGCGTTCGTGTATACTTGATACACGCCTTTATCATCTATTTCAAACTCCCAATCATGATTACCAGGTATTTGACATTGAGAGAAATTGAATTGGCCGTCTGGTGTGACGCGACCATCTGCGCTAATGACCGTCTTTACCGCAGTAAAGCGCCAGTGAGGTGGTGGAGGTGGAGGGTATATGACCCAGGGCTCGTGAGGGCTGCTCAAAGACGTGGCTGAAGAATGGTCAACATCAGGTTTGACCCCAGAAACGTCCGCCAGGCTCTCAGCCACACCGCGAAAAACGCCGTCGTGGTCTCTGGGGTTATCCCCCAGCCTCTGTAAAGATTTCGTGATATATTTATCGCGAAGCTCGAGGCATTTCTGAAAAGACTGGACAACACGTGCAAGCTCTGGGGTGATCATGGAATCCACTGTAGAGACATATGACCTGAGGGCTTAGATTATATACGTTAGATGAAAACGAACTGTGGTGCTGAGCATCCGAAACTTGTCCTTTATCTTCATCGTCCGAGAAAGGTGATGGATGTAATTCTTCAGTCGTTGGAATTTGCAGGGCTTCGCGGACGGAAGACAACTTGAAGCTGGCAGACAGTGATGTACTACTATCAGCCTGAGAATGCGCGGCGTCAGAAGTACGACGTTGTGCCCATTTCTGTTCCTCCATCTGATCATTCAAGATTATAAGAGCTGCATGTCAGTGTCGGAAAACACCATCTCACTTGTTGGAGGCTCTTTTCATCGGTGTAACCATAAAATCCGTCTCTGGTTTCGGGGATAGTCAAGCCAGAAGTCGACTCGACGACAGTATTTGATGCTGGGGTAAGTGGCAAGGTCGGAGATATATCTCCACTCATGTTTGGAGTCTTTGATATTGAAGTGTATTTAGAAATTAGAAGTGATGGATCGACGATGGTCTTGAGTACTTTAAGTACTAATGCTATTCGATGTTATTATTTATATATATTATTGTTATCGGGACTTATCCTTTTGATAATAACATTGTATCACCTCTTCTTGACACCATCGAGCTCAATTATTACGACGAGGGCGAGAAGTACGTCGTCAACGGCGAACAAAGACGACTATCATCGTGAGATGGGAAATACCGCATCAAATATCAATCAAAGCTCACGCTCACCTGTCCCGAGCAGAAGACTTGATCCATCTGCGCGTCGACAAGCCCCATCACATTCCCCATCGCCCAACCCCCATCAACCTCATCGCTCGTTACGGACGAAGAAAAAATCGCTGGAGCTTCCAGATCTTGCGTCACTTTCGCTGACCCCAGCAGCATCGTACCACAACTCTGGGAATTCCTCCCCCTTATCACCCTACCGTCGGCCACCGAGGACAACTTCTCCAATCCCGATTCCGATTCCTGGTTTCAACAATGGAACGATGAATAATGCCTCAAATACAGGCACTTCCCCTCGTGGACGTCGGCCGGATTTGAAAGGAACCGCAAACAGAGTTACTGATACTGGAAACTACTCGGCAGAGCTACTCTTAGATCACCCTCCGTCTACGCATATCCCGGTGCATCATAGTCATCGCACGCGAGGGAGCCCGTACTTCAGAGGTGCACCGTTGCAGTATAATTCCACTCATTCCTTTCCTTTGCGCGGTCAGTCTGCTCAGCCTCGTATGCAAGAGCTCTATGCCGAAAGTGAGATTGAGGCATCTGAGCAACCTAATCCATCTGGTTTTGTTCAGGAGACCGTACATTCAACCATCCCACTCGCCCTTCACAAAGCGGAGGAGGAGATGGCCAAATCGGCAAATGCTGACGCTGACGGAGAGAATGGCCAACTAATGAATCGAACAAGTCAATCACATGAGGAACCAAAGGAGCCAGTCTCCGTGAAGATTACATGGAATGGTGGTGGTAAAAACGTGATTTTAGTTCGTGCTGGAGACGGCAATTGGAAAGGTCGTCTGCCTATGGAGCCCGAGTACGTCTTTTCCTTTACAGCATTCGCCCTATTGTTAACAACTTGTCATAGTGATCCGTCGAGCGATAAATCGTGGTCTGCATGGGTACCACTCTTGCCCGGTACTCATCATATTCGGTTCATCGTTGATGAGCAATGGCGGGTAGCAGACGACTTACCTACTGCCGTTGATGATGAGGGTAGTCTTGCAAATTACGTTGCTGTTCCCATCTCCGGCTTGACTCCACCCCACGTGTCGGTCCGTTTGCCCCCGCTACGCCGGGGCGCCATCCTCATCCTCATGCGCATTCCTTCTGGTCAACTACAAGTTCTACGCACGGTTCCATCATGGATACATCTTCAAGCGATTCAAAGGGCGCGCTTGCAAGGTGGACAGATGATATCCCCGCAGGGCTTATTGCGGCTGCTCGGGAGGAAGAAGCCTATCTAGCGTATACAGCCGGCCCTGAGTACGACCAGACGCCTTATCAACATGTCCCTACTCCAACATTCCACCTGCTCCTGGACTGCCACGACATCTTGATAAACTGATACTGAATGCGAAACCTGGGCAGTCTCCCGCAGGTAACAGGGGCAGGGAACGTGATCGAGAACGTGAACGTGAAAGGGAGCGCGAAAACAAACGGCGACAGGGACGATCCCTTTTGGGAATGACGAGCACGGTTGCTCGTGAGCTTCACAAGGAGGACAGGAGTGCAGAACTAGAAGCTCCTGCAAATTCCCATCACTACGGCTAGCGGCACGGATGTAACTAGCGCGCATCTGACAGCCCCTGCGCATACTCGGTTAGGACTTGATGGTCCTGGGCTCAGTGATGATGCCAGCGTTCTCCCTGTTCCATCTCATGTTGTCTTGCACCACTTGAGTACCAGTGCAATTCGCAATGGTGTATTGGCCGTGGGTAATACCACACGATATCGCACGAAGGTTAGTATTCTCGTATTATAGCATCCATTACGATTGCTAACCATGAAGCTATAGTATCTCACGACCATCTATTATAAACCTTCATGATGATTTACGCATTATCTTGCCTTTCTGGTTGGCACAATTGCATCTGTGCAATCAGGGAATCCGCCTGGATGTTGACAATTTCTAGACCCTCGACAGCTCTCGAATGCCTCTTATGTCGAGGCAATACGTAGTCGTTGATCTTTTTTCTTTTCTTTTGCGAAGCTGGCTCTTTATATTTTCTACTACTCTTTTGTTATGACTGCTTGTACGACGTTCTATACTGCCGCATCACGACCGACCAGACATACATGACGGACTGACTAGCTACGATCTCAACATATTAGAATACCCACCAAAATGTATCTTCCGTATGTCTGGAAAATTGTAAACACAGTTGGATTATCTATTGCTGGAATTGGAACACTTTAGAGGGAGGGGACTATGCCGACTGTCATTTCATGCGTGGATATCGCTTGTCTTGTTGATTTCCGGCAATATTTGCTATCGATGCTTCAAGTTGGATCTGAATCATTGTATGTGGGTGAGCGTTCTCCCCGCCATACTCACGACTATGCCGCAAACGCTCCATGGTACTCCATATGTTCACAAAACATCCTTCTGTTGTCTGTCGGTAGTAAGTTATCTAAATCCAAATTTCGTGTCTCAATTGTTGTAGTATGCGCCGAAAAGTTTCTCATGCTGCTTCTTTTCGTAGTGAGTATGTTGGCTGGCCAACGAACAAGACCGAGCCGATAGTCCGCCCGCTATGATTGGCAATCCTATGTAAGATGCTGAACAGTGAGCATGATGCCAAGTAAGTCCGTTCCATCTTTACCTGTGCTAGTACGGAGACTGTATGTACTGTTTAGATGTATAACTCCACGATTATCGATCAACCCAATATATAGACTGATCGTCGTCGTGTCGAGGACTGGCACAGCCGACCGCTGGCCAATACGATCAAGCAAATATTAATTGCAATTGAGTACTTGGTCGAAGTTGCCAATGAAATTCTAAAACTGCTTAAATTCTACGATTGAAATCTTGTACGAAAATAAACCGTTCAATATTATTAAATACTCGTGCAGATCGGATCTTGACAAGTACTGTCAAACCTTCATTAAAAAGGACTCGGTGGTCTAGGCCAGTCCGGTTGTCCCAAAAATTCACTCGCCGCACCTTGCTCCTACTAGGAAAGCCGCTGAGCACGGGGGAACATATATCGGTACCGCCACTACTGGAGACAGGTAATTGAGATATTAAATGGGGAGGGCTATTGCTAGTGGACTGGCAAGCGGTCGAATGGTGCGAGCCGAGTTGAAATTACCGTCGATCCTTTTCGTCTGATGCGAACTTGACACGATGATCAATTGTTAGTACAGAAAGGGAGGCAGAGGGTCGAAACGCTAGCGTGTCAAACTTACCATAGGCTGAGAGCTACATCTTGATGTACTAGCTCACCAAAACCTCGTCTCCGAATACTGATATATTAGGAGATCGAGAGTGCCCCCGGTGCGCTGTCTAGGGCATCGAAGATCTATTGGCTGGGAAACGGGAAGCGGAACCAACGCGGGTCCTTGAAGGTTCTTGCCTAATGGCATAACTCCTTCCTGGCATTGAGTATGTTTAGATTTCTACCGTGACGCTCTACGCCTTCGTACTGTCATCTTGTGGTCGCTCCTTCCAATGTTGGCAATCGCCTTGGTTTCTACTCCCACCACGTTCGAATTACTACTATTTTTTTAAGCTGAAGAGGTTTGTGAGTATTCTCGTCACTGTTGGTATGCGGCGGAGTTTACGATCGATGAATTTTTGACTCATTCCTGTCTGTCTCCGATTTCGAAGACTGTCAGAAACCCTGGTGGCTTATTCCTAGAAATATCAACGTTCGGCTTGGGACAAATAAAATGCTCGCGCGCTCCTTGTACGTCGGGACTTGTTCGTCGGAGCTGCGTCATCAAGCTGGAAGGGGCGCCGTCGGCTACACTGACGTTATAGCAAGAGGTAAATGGAAGTTGGTTCTTACTCACTATCACGTGCTAGAGCACACTTGGCTTCCCAGTCGCGATGCATGTACCGAATTCGATCTCATTCAAGATCGCATTCGCATGCGAAAAGTCGCGTCGCAGCCGTCACATCACTGTTGTGCAGTGCTGTTCGATCATTGCTGCCTATTCAGCAAAAAAAGGGATTTCTGTCGAGACTGCGGCTGTGAGTGAGTCCACATGGTTTGGATTGACAGTTACTTACAAGTTTGATTGCATGGGCATAGCATTACGGAGTTATAGCAGTCTATGTGCCTGCCCATGTTCGAATTACTAGATGACAGTTTGCTCAAGGGTCCTACTTAAAATGAACGAGTTATGTCGGGTCGATGATCGCGGAACAACAGTCGGGGTCCGAATCTGATTAATCTGATTTAGGGCTTTGAATTCGGAATCTTCCGCGTCATCTAGCTGGGCATGTACAGCCCCGTACATTGCAGCGATCCAAGGTGTGTTCCACGCCTTTTCGTAATACAATCATCCCATCAGTGGAACTCACTTGCATCATGCTTGGTGACTTCCGAGGTGTCGACTATGCTTTTTGCTGTAGCAAATTGACAAGCGATTGCGCTGGAATTGATGAATTATAATCTGAACGTTGCTTCTATGATATCATATCTCGATATAGCCCCGGCGGGTGCGTCGCTATACACACACAGACACAGGTGAATAACAAGAGGACCGTGCCCGAACACAAAACGAACTCTAAACCTTCGGAGCAACGTGACTTTGATGCCCTCTGATTTCATTTCGACATACTTTTCGTAAGTAGCAGTTGATTATCAGACCTGTTCAATGTCACACATATTCAACACAACAGGACCCAACTCAAAGATATCATCAAACCTTACGCTCGACAAAGTCCGTGTGGAGAGCATCGTAATTTAGCTCAGGGAAGCTTGACATTCTTTTATTATGGTTAGTGGCAGTAAAATCAAACAGGCCGCCTTCAAATAAGATATCTAAATAGGGACCCGTTCTGTTTTTCTGACGTTAAAATGGTGGGTAAGGCGGTCCGCAGAACAAAGTTTGGGTGGCGGGGTAGAGGATGTTATAAAAGCACGCTTCTAGCTCTACCTGCAGACTCACCAGTGCACGATTGCAGATATGCAGCTCTACCACGGTGTGCAAAGCTATCAGCGTCCTGCGAAGCAAAGCAAAATTGCATCGCAGAGGCAGTATCGAGTCAAAGAGGGGGACGGCTTCCAGGAACTCCGCGAAGTGATCCGCTCAGTGACAGGGGAAGCTCCCCAGACCAGGCGCGAGACGTTGAAGAAAGGTATTCCCCTTTTGAAATATGTTTTGCTTGCATAATTCACTCATTCTCTTCTCAGCTGCAGAACTGCTGCGGCAGCTGTCGAGAGAACATGAGGGAATTTCAAGGCATGAGCCACTCCCGCCCTTGGAAGTCTCGTCAGCATCACCTTATGAAGTTGACCAGGGGTCTTACATGTCTTATGGTACGCTTTTGTAGGTCATCGGCGACAGGTTCTCATCTATATTTCTAGAACCTCTTGTAATCCCCAACAACGATACATGGACAAACGCTATTGCACCATGGACAAGAAACAGTAGCCCAATGTCAGACACATCGGCGACGAGCTCGATGCTAGAGTATCAAGGCCAGTCTCAGGCAGAGATCCACCGTGTTATCGATGTTGGGGGCGACTGGAATTTGGTTCAACCAACCCCTTCACAATTTCGACAGACCTCTTTCTCCGCGCAGTGGAACGGCCTGTCACTCATTCACTCGAACATTGATCAAGTCCCATACTACGTAGAAAGAGTGGGAGTAAATTAAATCACACCTCGGAATTCGAGGAATCCCTGATATTTGACTTGTAGCCTATGTAACTTGCGGATTCACATACCTTGTAGCTTTTAGTCGTACGTTTCGCGTATTTATTAGACTCATATACCCTTGGCATATACCCAACGAGAGTAGTCTGGCTGTTCTATGACAATATATCACAACAGTCACAATATCCTGCGACAGAAGCAATTCATGATAGCAGTCCAGGATCTTGCCTATATCATTGCGAGGCATGTGGAATGCACATAACCCTTTCTTAGCAGGCAAAAAGTCTGCAGGTGCGACAACAACCGCGCGCTATGATGTCATTCGAGTAAACCACTATGATATGTGAGGAATTTGAATGCGCGTCGTTACCGGAGGACTGATAAACTGACATAAGGTAAGCATGCAGTTTACTCTGATTCGCAAAGAACGGAATGAAATTACCGCGGTGTTCTCGATCATCTTTTCTCAGATGTCCCGACAAGTGCGAAATGCAAGCGCCCAGCTGCTGTTGCGCGCATAACATATGCAAAGCGCTAAATGAGCACGATCCATTTTGATGCGATTGATTGCATTTGCAAAGCCCATACAATGGGAAAAAAAGATGGCGAGATGGGGAGCCTCTACGGTACCCAAATTAGGGCAACACAAGAAGAGTGCACGACAAACCACAGGTTGTGATGAGATGAGTTGCATTGATACCCATTGTCGTCAACCTACCGTAAGGGTCATTTCATGGGATGCGTAGCTGAACCAAGTACTGACAGACCACCCGAAGAGTGGCTGAGTTGGATCGATCAGCAACCGATCACATTGAAGAGCACGAAATGTAACCCTGGGGCCCTATCATGATGATGACGTGATACTGGGAACGAAAACTTGAACTAACAGACGCCTAGGACACCGTGACAGCAGGGAGCGGCGACTTGTGACCGAACCTGCGATAAGATTTTTATCGTCAATCATGGCATCGATGTTTGTTCAGTTATCATAGAGGAACGTAAGAATCCGTTGTGTGACACTGACACTTTGATGAAAAGAAAAAACTCACGTGCTCGTGGTGCTTGGCCCCGCGGAAAGATCCAGTTAGACCCGGCGCTCGTAGTAGTGCTCCGTCACTACCAAAAAAACTATTGCGCTTGCATCTCGGTGGGAGCATATTTTTGTCATCGTCAAGCGTCGCCTAGACATCCTCGGAGGCCCGTCATCGTCGTCCCGAGCTATCATACACTTAAAAAACCTTGCATTTCGATTGCTAGTACGCACAGGCACGATTGAGGCATCGAGGCACACGGTATCAGTGAAGAACGTTCCGGGGTGCCAAAAAAAGTGTACCTGAATTCCAGCTCTGTAAAACTGGGTTTTGACGATGGGTTTTCTGCATCAGCTCACACGCCCTTCATCCTTACCTTTGTATTTGTTCGGACAGAACGTGCTCTTGGTACTACACATGCGCAATTGCTGGGCTGTGATGAAAACACTGCGTTTGTGATCCCTGAAGCCTGGATCAAAAAGCGGGGGACGCAAAATTGCCAATTAATTGGAGTAAAAAGTAGAACAACTTCAGGCCTTCAGGACTCAGCTAGCAGAACCGACCTGTGTCATGCATAATCGTCGTCGCAGTGAACGATGTCGGTTGGATGAATTATTTCAAACTCAATTGAAAAGCCAATCATCTTACGTAATAAAACTTAGTGGGTGGCACGCTCAGGCTTCAGCTGACCCGAACTTCATGCAGGACGACTCACGACGACTTCAGCATGTCCGATACAACAACAGGCGACCTCGCGAAGCTCACAGTCCCTCAGCTCAAAGTTTTATGCAAAGAACGCCGCATTCTTGGGTATTCTAAGTTGGGGAAAGCTGCTCTGCTCCAGAGATTAACCAATAATGATGCTGCCCGCCGTGGTGACCCTCAGCCTGTGATTTTGATCCAACCAATATTGGAAACAACAGCACCAGAACACACAGGCCACCCAACCGGCTTGGCTCCTGCACGCTCCACCGGGTTTGCTGCTCTTAATCACACACAGATAGCAAACAAGGACCTTGCCGTTACATCCGCCGAACAATCTGCCTTACGCAAAGTACTGCCAGTGTCTGGTCCGGTGGATCACTCGGCCGCCAGCCATCATAAATCACCAATGGCCGTCACTTCATCAAGCCTTGACGCTCCAAATGAGAGTCAGAGCACAAAACGGGCCCGTGTCTCTGCTATGTTTGAGTCCTCGAAAAGACAAAAGCCCTTTCCTGTGAATGCTGCTTCTGGCTGTGATGACAACACCTCTTCAAATTCGGCGAATTCATTCCCGGCTTCTGGAACACGTGCTCAGGCTGTTGTTACCGAATCGCCAGTGGTGGCTGGATATCTTCCGCATGGCTCTAGCGCTAGCGTTTCGTCAAATGCAGTAGCTATCATCACTCAGTCTCGAAATATCGATCTCGTCCAGAAAGGGTCTACGAGAAAACTTCAAGGCCGATTTAAGCCTCTCGTTTTCACAACAACTCCAATTGTCGCTAGTACATCATTAACCTCCCGGCGAGTCTCCCACAACGACCACCGGGCCGATAAAATTACTTCTACATCATCAGACACTTTTAGCCTTGAGGCCGCCCCCATTTCGGTACCATCCTTGATGAATATAACTTTTCCGCCTAAGTTATCCGAACGAAAACGGGTTCAGAGCTGGGCAGTAATCCTCGCTGCACTCACCGATCGAGATCGCCAGACTTGCACCCTGGTTTCTAGGACTTTCCGCTATGCAGGCAAGACCATCTCCGGAGGTTTGACGTGTGCTTGCTAACGATTTTCCCATATAGCATACCTTTCTGCCGCGCATATACTCACTCAGCAATATCATGGTCGCCGTCTAAACCAAATAATGAAGTGCTATCCACAAAACACCACGAACATGTGGCCCTACCTGCGTCAGCGTCAGAACGAAGTGGCATTCTGGAAACATGCGTTCCAAAATTCTTTCGTCGGAAGGTACAACTCTACGCTTGGAATAGACCCTCTATCTGCACACCTCTGGGCGAGCGTAGATGACGAGAAGCAGGTAGTCGTAGCACTGAGGTATGCCATTTTCGATCGAGGACAAAGCACAATCAAGCATAAAGTTTAGATTTGTCCTCACAAGACTTTGGTTCACGCTTTCTGTCGGAACGAATCAGCGAGATCCATCAGCATGGCTAAAACACACTGTGGAAGATGCGCAAGAAGTTGTGAAAGGTGAGATCTGGGCCATCACGATTCGAGACGGAAATTCGTTGGCCGAGTTTTACGTACTGGAATCCACTTGCGAAGTCATCGGCCGGGCACTCAACGCTCCTCAACTTCAAGTCTACTCCTCTGGTTTGCGCGCCGACTGGTCAAGATACTACTTATGTCGAGAAATTTACGGTGGCGCTCAGCCAAAAGGCCAAGCGAGAGCACGTGACCACGATCAATTACCTTTTTTGGACGAGATTCTGCAACCTCGCTGGCACATGACCAGGTTAGTGTCACGGCGTGAGTTCTAGTTAAAAAAAACAGAGCATTTCATTCAACAAATGCGCTAGGGGGACGGAACAAATGCGAGTGGGGTGCGGACATGATTAGCGACGGTGAGTGGTAAGGAGTTACTCAGTATGTATGCTACTAGTAGGCAGTGAGTGTGGAATGTACAGAGTCAGCCAAAGAAACATTGTAGCGAAGCAGTGAAAGCACTGAAAGGCAATGATAGTATGTAGTAAACTTGAAAATGGGGCCGGTATCACTTGTTGCGAGAGATGCGGTCCCCTCGTGCAGCGCGTGCATTGTTCACAGCCTTCAGAAGTTGTGTGTGCCCTTGCTCGGCTTCTGGATAGGCTGCAAGAAAGCGTGCCTCATTCGACTCGTACCTGGAGCCGAAACAGAGGGTTAGCAGTGCTCATAGAGTAGATACCAGCGCAGGGACTTACTGATTAATGAACTCTAGCGCGATTGTTGCACGTTGGTGGTACTTTGATGCGAACCGTCTATTTGCACCTTGGTACCAGTGCTTTGGCCAGTCCTTCAGCGGCGTTGTCAGTCCTCGGTCTCGATCACCAACAAGCCAGTGTTCGACAATCTCCTTCCAGGAGTTGTGCTTTGGGCTGGTGGTTCCGTTGGAACGAGAGACTGGGACCCGAGGTATCACAAGGCCAGGTGTTGGGAGTTTCTGAGTGCTTGAAGCCCGAGTGATGCTGATGGGCAGCGTGGTGCAGAGTTTTTGTGACGAGGTGCGGATGGACGGCTCGGTGGTAGGGAGAGTGTGGCTGACAACGGGCCTAGGTAAAACCGGCTGTTCGACTCTCGCACATACGTCTCCAACAGGTGGAGTTGGTGTGCGGGAGGCACACTCAGAGACATTGGTGAAGCAGGGGCCTGAATTGAGACGCTGGAGAGCGATTACTGTGGTGCAGGCAGCCTGTGCTACAACACTCGTTAGGGAGCGCATGTCATTGCGAAGGGAGTTGACATCTGCTGTAACGGATGCATGCACCATGCGAAGCTCTTCTGTTGATGCTGGTCTGGCTAGAGCATGTTCGCCAGCAAGGGAGGCATCAGCACCACGGGAGATGGGGGCAAGAGCATCACTGTAGTCTGTCTCGTAAGCATGTAGTTCATCGAGGAGGTAGCGAACAAGTGTATCACGCTGAAAATACACACAATGAGAAAAAAAATGCTGCATCAGTCAAGTGTCAGTCATAAGAACACGAGACATACCTGCTCGCCATCAGCCCATCCACCCCACCAACGAACTTTAGCAAGTGTCCACCGCTGGCCTACTGGAGCAAACATGAACCAGTATTGTGCACCTCCCCGACGAAAGCAGTGAGTTGAAAAGTTACCACGGATGCCAGCACCAGCGGTTGACTCATTGATCCATTTTTGTACGGTATCGTGAGAGATCGGCTGTCCAGGATGCACGACGCCATTTGCACTCATCGCAGGAAAAATGAAGTCGTTCGGCTGGAGAGTTCGCCCGTAGTGAAAGGACTCAAGCCACTTGATCCAAACTAACATCCAGAAGAAATTGTCGCAGGCTGGCATGTCAGGGCGTGGATAAATCTTATAATGATTTGCTGCCAGTGGTGAGGTCATTTAGTCATCCGGCTTCGATTTAATGTTACTCACATCTCAGATCTGCTTCCCATTGGCCCTTGTCCACCTTCTTTTGCCATCCTTTCCGGTGAGCAAGAAAGATCTCGAAGTACGATGTGCATTTACTCAGCGTGAGCGTCTCGTTTGCAAGGTACACGGCAAGCACCCCATCCAAAATAGTGGTATCAAGTGAGATATCCTTTCTTTGCAACTTTACGAGCTCAAAACACCTGCAGACAAGTTAGATTGCACACGTGCTGCGGAAAAGCTAATCAGATCTCACCTTGTCCATAATGTCCATCCGTTTGATGCGAACGTGACTTGTTCAAGATGGCGAGTAAGTTTTGTCCTCATTTCCAAGTCCAGGTGCATATCCGAAGGCTGAGCACCACTCATCACCTTCTGAATCATCTGTAGTGCGATCTCGAGTGGACACACAGCCTGGTGCCATTGGAATGCCCGATCCATGTAGTCCTTTGTCATCGCCATCGAGTGAGTGCGATCTCCTCCCTCGGCACTTGCCTTATGCTTGATGGATGACAGCACATCATAGATGTCCGCAGATTCAGCGGGGTTTCCTTCCCAGCGCTGCTTCGCCTCATTGAAGTGCCATTTGCCACGATAGGTATCACCATCTCTAAAATGTAAGTCAGTGCTCGCATGCTCTAATTCGTGTACAATAATACTTACGATAGCTCCCATAGCTTCTTAAATGCCGAACGGATGCTCTCGACAGTAGTTTTGCTGAGGTTCTCGTGGAACCCTTTCAGGGACATGAAGAGCGCCAGTGCCTTGTCGGAGCATCTGTTCGGGATGCTCTCAAATGCATATTTGAAGGCCGGATCCTCATACACGTCATTGTCGGCATGTATTTTGGCAGTCGCAGGCAACAGAACAAGTGAGTTTTCAGACGTGTCACCCCTCCAAGTCTCGCTGACAGCAGAACAGCTCGGGGTTTTGAAATGGCTCTCCAACCATTCCCGTCCACGCCGAACATGCCCGGCATAGTTTGTCCTTGTGTTATTTGCTTGAAGGTGAGTTTTTATTCCGTGTTCCTTACACTTTTGGACGTCTGCTAAAGCTGTCTTCGCAGCAGCTAATCTTGTCTTTCGCCCAGCTTTCTTCTGAGCAGTGTCTGGCAGCTGGGGGGCTTTCGTGGAATCCTTCTTGAGTTGTGCCATACTTTGCGAACCCGAACAAGTGAGTGTAGCACTAAGCTAGTTCAAAATTTCGGGACAGAGATCATTGTCAGGGGCCTCTAACTAGTTAATGACATTTCACATTTCACGCTATTTAGATTAGGAGACAACAATTGTTTGCACTAGGCGCTAATATACTGTTGCACTACTTGGGGTGCCATATGATCCAGTATCACTGCCGGAAGACGCATGTATGAGGGAGAGAATTTCCCTTGAGCTGAGTTGCCTAGGGTGTTGTGCGCCAACCACCAACCATCAACTTTGATATTATAAATAGCTATATCACGCCGCAATGCCATCAACGTTGCATGAGAAATGATTTTGAACACCGGGCGATGGTCTGTGTGGTCTGCACGCTGACGGGGCAACTAAAACACTGAGTTAGAGGCTTAAAAAATGAACCACATGTGCTGCCTACCTTGCATATGGTGCGGAGACATGCACCCTCCCACACACTCCCTCGCATCTTGTCAATGATGGCATCATCGTCCCAGCCCAACTGCAGCCTGCAGAAGTCTGCAAGGTCTGCGAGATGTGGCTGGGAGGACGACACGTTCAGTAGCACATTCTTCGCAGCTGAAAAAGATGTCGGAGGATGGACATATTTGTCGATCACTGCACGACGTGGAAAATCCTGTGGAATAGAATCTGCGACGGCCTTATAATGACGCTTGAGGTCATGGTAGGGGTCATTGGCGAGCATAGTGCGTAGTTCCTCGACAAGGTCCTCTGCACGCTCAGAGAACTCCTCCGGCGGCATTGACAGGAATGCGCAGAGCAAATTCTCGCCAATTCTGCTGCATGCAGCAACCTTGTGGGCAATCTTGATTCCACAACCAGGCACTCCTCTATCATAGTCTCCACCCACCAGGAGGGCAATGAGCAGCCGATCTCCTCGGGTCAAGGAGGCACCATGCTCGAGACCGTCCTCCGTATACACTTGAACATTGAGATAGTCCTTGTCATTCTTCGCACTGCGACAAATCAATGGTAAAAGCATGAGAAAAACACAACAACATACCTTCTGATTACGCACACAGCTCCAAAGATCAGAATGTCGCTGTCCTCAGTCATCACGGCGTCAATAACACTGTGGGTGTTCATGGCAGCCAATTCGGCTTCGGCTTCACTCGGGGCCTGGGGAGTGGTGAGACAACAGTCTTGTGAGGTGAGGTGAGCAAAACTTACCTCAGTCCACTGAAAGCCAAACAACTCCAGCATGCGCTGGAAGTCGCAGGTGAGCCAGTGGGGGCTGTGTCTGATTGTTCGACCCTTGTCTGGCAGGCGGCTCAGGCCATCGAAGACGAAGACCACATGTAGGGGAAGCTTTAGTAGTGTGCCCAGCCGAAAAAACAGTGTTCGGAGTTCCGGTGATTTGCCAGCTCCTGCATGGTTCATCTGAAAGACAGCACATATGCCGTGCATCCATGCGCTAACGACACAAGTCAGTTCACTGCAGACACATGAAAGACGAGTAGCACCGTACCTAGCATCGATCCCGATCCTGAACAATTTGACTATGGGGTTGCCATCAATGTATTCGGTCTTCAGTTCTGACAGTGCGAGCTCTTTTAGTGTCCGGTTGTCGGCAGATGTGCTGACTCGCTACAGAGCACATCAGCACCAGTCATTATCAAAGTGATCCTGCTCACCTCCCAGAGTCCTTGGATGCCCATGCTGAGCTGTGACAGTAGCGCTGAAGGTCCAGAAATTCTTAAAAGGGGGCCAGTGAAAGAGGGGCCAGATGATGTCAGCATCAGCTGAATGCTGCCAAACGCCGAAGTCCTGACACCAGACTTGCTCTTGTCAGTGATGGAATTGCGGAGGTTGTATGCATATGACTCAAGACCGTTCTTGGCCTGAATGCGAGCAGCGGCAGCCTCATCCTCAGCTGCAAGATAGCAAGGTCAATTAATATTTATGCATGTAAATAGTATAGAAGAGTTGAAACGTACCTTTGTACTTCTCAGCCTTGCTAACCATGCGCTCAATCTCCTCTGCAGACAAACGACCCTTGTCGTTGGTAATAGTGATGTGATTTGACTTGCCGGTAGTTTTGTCAGATGCGGAGACGTTCAGGATACCATTAGTGTCGATGTCAAAGGTGACCTCGATCTGAGGAACACCACGAGGTGCGGGAGGAATACCGGCAGTCTCAATACCAAGTGATAGAGGAGCAACATCGGGAAGCAAGAGGTCCTGGGTCTTCTCGGAGGTGTCGCCAGAAAGAATGGCAGCCTGAACAGCAGCACCATATGCAACAGCCTTGTCAGGGTTGATGCTCTTGTTGGGCTCCTTGCCGTTGAAGAAGTCAGGCACGAGTTTGACAATGCGGGGGATACGTGTGGAACCGCCAATAAGGACGATTTCATGAACGTTAGCCTTGTCGATCTTAGAGTCCCGGAGGACCTTCTCGACAGGCTCGAGCATGCTGCGGAACAGGTCCATGCACAGCTCCTTGAAACGGGCATGAGTGAGGGAAGTGTAAAAGTCAATGCCCTCAAAGAGGGAGTCAATCTCAATGGAAGTCTGGGTTGCTGATGAAAGGGTGCGCTTGGCACGCTCATAAGCAGTCCATAGACGATGGAGAGCATAAAGGTTGGAGGAGGTATCTAAAACATTGTCAGTACCTGAACTGTTAAACAAGAAAATTACTTACCCTTCTTGTGCTTGCGCTTGAATTCTTGCACAAAGTGGCTGATGAGATGTGAGTAGGGCAGAGCCACCGCTGGGTGGGTGGGATGAATAGTGCAAGTGCAAGTGCACATGAAGTTCTGAAGCTCTGTAAAATATGAGCAAGAATCATGAAAGAAAGTATGATTAAAATACCTCTCATCCAAGGGAAGTGTTGTTGTCGTCCACAGGCCTGCAGCACTGTGCATGGAGTGAAGAAGTAGAGTCACGTGATCGACGTACCTAAGCCACCCATTTATGGTAACCGTGCAGGATGAGTGGGAGGGAGACAAGAGAAAAAGAAGAGGGTAAGCTAGAGTGTAAATGTATGACGTGTCAAGTCAATGTAAAGTGCTGTTAAGTGTGGTTTTGGCAGGGTAAAGTGAGGTAAAGTGCGGAAGAAGGAGGAATACACAGTAAATTTTGTAAATTTTGTAAATTTCAAACTTCCGGGCAGGCTCCCTCCCTGGGTTCGGATGCACCCGCAACCATTGTTATTTTTTTTTGGTGCTTCCGCATTGTACAAAGCATGACACACAGATTACTAGGTACCTGGTAGATAATGATATTATTCTAATTCAAATTAGTTGCAGTACGTTGATCGCTGTCAACACCTGAGGAGTCTGCCAATATTATTAATTGACATTTCAAGTTGCAGTACGTTGATAGCTGTCAAAACCTGAGGATTCTTCATTTTACAATTACGCTAGTAGTACTTGTAGCTAATTCCGTCCTGGGTTGTGATTGGTCGAAACACCAAAAAACGCAGCCAACTTGCGTCCCGAACCCTAAGTTAGGTGCACGCGTCAGCACAATGCAGAATTCCAACCGTCGGTCACGTGACTTTGGATTCCATTTTTTTTTCTCGACGAACCTTTGACGAATCCCCTTACAGAATTTACATTAGCTAATCGTATATTTTTCCAGATATCCCGACTTGTAATGTTTTCTTTTTCCATCATCTCGTCACGTCTACATCTACATCAAGTCTTATAATTAGCATAGTCTTAGCATCAGTGTTGTCTTATCAGTATAGTCTTAGCAGCAGTGTTGTCTTATTGTAGTTCTTAGTATAGTCTCACTTACGTTTGCGCATTCAATGTATTCTGTAGTCCCGTAGTCCCTGCTCCATGAAAACAACAACCCGTCGTCACCCAAATTGTGAGTCCAAACGCAACCAATGACTCTGACGCTATGCTAACCATCATGCGTCATCCCGCCAGCAATTGATGCGCACCTGATCGGCGTCGCACATCCTCGTTGTTCGTGGCGAGGTATGTACGTTATGATAATTTGCACCCTGCGGAGCGTTAAAGTAATTGAAGTTAATGCAATTCGTAGTCCTTTCGAGACAAGACCGTCGTTATGAATCGTGAGTACAAGGTAGTAACTTTGACCGGAACTAATTACATTCTGTTAGCATCAGGATTGCGCACATTGCTACATATATAATGTTTATGACGATAACAACTTCGTCTAACCAAGCTATGCCCAAAGCTACTAAATGGCGGTACTGTCGTCACTTCAAACCGCTCACGATTCATTGCGAGTTTCCTCCTGAACGCAGTTACACTCCTCCCCCTTTAACACAACACCGAGTGTTTCACGCTCCTCAGACCCATCATCTGATGCCGCAGAACGACCTACACCAGCGGCTCTGTTGCCTATCCCTCTGTCAACGAAGATTACGAAACCACGAGGAGAGGTCTCACGTATTAGTCGGGGAGGGTATAATTTACAGGAAGCGCTCGGCTGGCCTGCATCTGAATACGAAGAAAACTCGCGTGCGTGTCCTTACAGCTGTTGTATGTTGTCTGTTTAATTTTTTTCGTGCAGGCTTTTGTTTCACAGCTGGCCCGTGAATATCTAAAGTTAACAAGTCCTGGAGGCTCCAAGCGCAACCCAAAGTGGCCATGTGTATGCAGAGGTAGGTATTGTTCTGGTCAATAGTATTAGTCGCTCATCTTTGGTAGGCACAGAAACGATATCCTATCCTTGAACGTTATGATGGAAGTTGGGTTGTTGGTGACATGCTCCGTATATTTTTGAAAATAGTTGTAGCCGTGATACTTAGAATACCAAGTACTCTCAGATTTTTTTAAAAAAATACAAAAAAATAACAAAGCAAGGCAGTGGCTCCGAATATGGGACTGTTCAGGACTACAGTGCTGACTGCCTTGCAGATGTCGCACCTCTCAAATAACAAATGAATGGTAAGCCTTTGATTTTACAGGGGGGTAGTCTATACTTCAAAGTCAGTCTTCAAAATGTCCTGGCATTGCAGCGGGATATACTTCCTTTATATTAGGAATGACAGTATGCTGAAAGGTTCGTGAGCTCACTTGTCGTATTGATGATACTTGGAATTGATGATTTTGTAGTAAGTGCAGTTCCGAGGGACTGTAGAACACGTTTCGCTCCACGAGGAATGATATAAATTTGATCCGTCGAAGAATCGTTGCGCACCTCAAGTGAGATGAGGTACTCTTCTTGATTTCCCCTATAACAACAAAATTATTCACACAGATGAATGCTAGGATTTGCCCTACTCTGTTTTTTCCCAGCTCGGACTTGATACGAGCTCGCGTCAGGGAGGATGATCTCGTCCACGTCCACGTCCAGCAATGCGGCTTGAAGCGCGATGTACATGCGCTCGCGTATTTGGTCAGTACTGGCATGCTTTCTTTTGCAGTGGTGATCGATATGCTTATTGATAATTTTGTGCAGGCCACGAAGAAGTTTCCTTTTTTTCGGCGACTGGTACTGGTACCGCCAGGCCTCAACGGCGATCATCGGAATGATGGCCAAGGGTTCAATCTCCTTTGATTTACAGTAAGTTGTGGTATTGATAGGCAGTGGGGAGTTCCTCACTTCGTTATTGACATCACGCTGTCTACACAACCATACGTTCCACTCCTTCCATTGATAGGCAGGTCGAGATCCATGTCTGATCCCATCTGCACGTCCTGCAAATATTCAGCGGGCAGGAATGATAAGTAATCGATTCATTTACCTTGTCCTCGCGTTGTCGAAGCTCACGCTCATAGGAGTCTATCGAGGCCCTGATACCCACTCCATTTCCTGCATGTCGTATGCGTTCATGTTTTCCTATGGGAGCGCAGTGAAGTTCTAACATACGGATTGAACCGTACATTGATAGTACTTTTGCGAGAAGGTATGTTCGACGCCATGAGTTTCATGGCTCGAGTAACTTAATTCCTGATTTAAAAGTAGACAGGACAGTGATGCCGAACAATTGGTGTCACCGATTAAGTCGGGATATCCCTCGATCAAACTCTAAATTTGCACACTTCTGCCGTTTCCATAGCGGTTAACAGACAATTGGTCAATTGTTGACTATGCCTTTGTTTGCGAACATCATGTCACTTTTGTGTAGACGCATGCTTAAATACGACCAATTTCTATATATCTCAATATTCGATCATGGATGTAAGTCTTTCAACTTCAGTTAAGGTATATTTTCGTTGATGGGAAAGTAGTTTTCTAGCAAATATACTCTCTCTCGCCACACTAAGGCAGTCAATGTATTGGCTGTGAGTCGGCATGGAGCATTGCTCCTTAGGGAGGTAATTAGTCTTAGCCTTTCTCTCACTTGACCTGTACTAAGAGCTGGATAGGCAATGATAGTCGCATAGTTGTATGGAACTTGGTGTCTGGTGAAATGATTCAAGAAATCTTTACACCAGCCGCCGGTTATATCAGCGCCATTACCTGGATGGACGGTGACGATGGTGGCGAAACAACGTTTGCATTTGGGGCTTCGGACGGCAACATTCAAGTATATGAAAGAAGCAACGATGTAAGTCATAGGGTATCGTTATTGCTCTCATTGATCACGGTCCATCACCTCAGGCGCTGTTCGTATTCCAGAGCACAACCATGAGCCACTCGGGCGCGGTGGAGTCGCTTGCATGGGATCCTGTTCATCGGCGTCTGGCGAGCGCCGCTGGTGGCCGCCCGCATCTTTGGACTCTGACACAAGACAGTGAGTTTCCTACGCGTCAATTATTGTATGATGTTGATTTTTGATCAGAAAGCCTTGCGATTATCATCATCTCGCAGACTGAGAAACAGCCGTACATTGCCCGCACGGTTCACTTCTACGACAATGGTGCTTCCCTCCTAGTGTCATTTTTAGAAAGCGGTGAAATGTAGGTTGCCCATCCATTTTATTTTATCTTACTGTAACTATTGTCTTCAGATTCTGTTATTCTATCGAACTTGGGATCTAAAATGGTGCAAAAAGGTGCAGGGAAGAATGTAAGTGCCATTTGTTTCGCGCATCGAGTTACTCACACATGATTTACACATCCTGTAGCGGCAATGCTGTTCTCGAGGGCAACTTCCTCCTTGTGAGCAATCTCCAAGGACGGGGTTGAT